>PVLC010003094.1:0-82163 GCA_004027655.1 Graphiurus murinus
TGGGAACTAAGAACACTAGGAAAATTCTTGCCAATTTATTACATATTATGGCATTAATTTTCACATGGATTATTTTAATGCGAGACAGAATTGCTCTGTGATTCCAGAAATCCTCATTTATGTTCATTTTAATTGGACTATTATGATGACCTTTTTTCATTGTATTATCTTTCTACTCAAGTACCTAAATAGATTTTTTTTATTGCCTATGCCAAATCTAAGCTCCACTCAGAGTATTACTTAACCATAGCTTTTTCATCTTATGTCCTGTTTTTCTCAGTATAAACTTTTAGTTACAGTAATTATCTTATTTTTTCTACATAGTAAGCCCAGTCTTACTGATGGTGTATTCTATTCCCTAGCCCAAATATCTTTCCTTACTGCATATAACTTGAATCCATCTTTTATTATGAAATCTTTCTTTTGGCCCAAATTTATCTTTCTTTGAGAAGAAATTATAGTCTGCATAGTATATGGCTTATTACTTTATTTAATTTTTTATTAGCTGTGATGTTTTACCTGGGCATAGCTGATTTTTTAATTCGATGTAAGCTCCTTGAAGTTAAAGAGTATATGTTTTTCTGTTCTTCACAATTCTTACTATAGTGCTTTACTTATAATATGGCTCCATATATGTCCCAAAATCCATTTTGTAAACATTTGCCTTTATGCTTAAGGAAATTTGGAAGGGTGTATTGCTCACATAAAGGAAAGCAGAATGGACTTGAATGGCAGATTAAAATTTGAGTTCAGATTCAGATTTTTTTTTTAAACATTAGTATTTTGATCTTCACAGACAACACAATGAGAAAGGGTCTATATGTAGGCAAAGAAATAGTTCTGTTTTCTTTAGTAAAGTTCCATTTGTGTTGTTTTGGTTTCCTGGATTGATAAGAAGTATCACTTTCCTCAGTAACTACTCTATTACAATCATTAAAATAGAATCTAGAAAGTGTATTGAGCTGCTATTGGATGAAATATTCTACAGATGTTTAGTAAGTCTATTTTATCTATGGTTTAGTTTCCTCCATTGTATCTTTGTCTATTTTATACCTGGATGACCTATCTCTTAATAAGAGTGAAGTACTGAAGTCCCACACCATTGTGTTGGGGCCTGTCTGTCCCTTTATGTCAAGTAATGTTTGTTTTATGAAATTGGCTGCATAGATGTTCAGGGCATAAATATTTGCAATCTATATATTTTTGTTGGATTGTTTTCTTCACCAATATGTAATAATCTTTATTGTCTCTTTTGACTAATTTTAACCTGAAGTTGGCTGTCTTGGTCAACAATCTCATTGCTGTAATCCCAAATATCTGTTTATTCAACCTAGAGGAAGAAGGAAGATTTATTTGCTCACACATTTTTGGTTCAGTTCCTATGTGGGTCTGAAGTTCAAGGCATAGCGGCAGGAAGTGGGGAGAGACAGAGAGAGGAAGACGGAGAGGCAGAGGCAGAGGGAGAGGGAGAATGTGCAAGGTCCACTGTCACATAGGGGAAGACAAAAGGAGAGAGAGAGAGAGAGAGAGAGAGAGAGAGAGAGAGAGAGCGAGCGAGCACACACAAGAGAGAGAACACAACCGATTGAGCAATATATAATCTCTAAGGCCACATCTCTGGGAACCCCTCCGTAGCAACCAAGCCCTGCTTCCAATAATGTTTCCTAGTTTCTGTGAGTGTTAGAGGAACATTCTAAATCCAAACCATTACACTCTGCCTCTGGCTTCCTAGACCTCATGGCCACCTCATAATGCAAAATACATTCAAGAGTTCCAACAGTCTTCACAATTGCAGCATCATTCAAAAGTTCAAAGTTCACAATCTCTTCTGAGACTCAGGGTAAACCCTTGGCTGTGAGCCTCTCTTATAAACAAAAAGGAAATGACATATATCCAAAGTACATGGCACAGAGTAAACATTTGTATTCCAAAAGGAAGGAATAGATTCATAGAAAGAAGGAATGGGACCAAAGCAGTATCAAAATACAGGGCAAGCATTTGATTCTGCAGCTCCATTTCTGGCATCTAGGGCACATGGTGGTGAGATGGGATCTCCAAGGGGCCTTGGCAGCCCCACTTCTGTGACTTGGTTGATTGTAATGGGTAGTATATTGGCTTTTCCAACTTGGCTCTGTGGCTTGTGGATTGCAGCTTTTCTTTGCAGTCATTTCATGTTTCTGGCATTACTAAATTGTGGGGATTTTTTTTTGCAACCTTGACGTCACCCTCCTATCTTCACAAAGTTCCCCATTCAGGTCTGCCTGCAGGAATTTTATCCCTGGCACATATTTCCTTCCATACTCTACTGTTTCTTAGAGTTTCTGCTGAGAAATCTTCTGTTATTCCGAGGGGTTTGCCTTTGTAAATGATTTCATGCTGCTCTTGCTGCATTTCTCTCCTTTGTTCAGCTAATGGTATCATATACCTCCAACCCACAAGGGCTAAATATAATCCATGTATATTTACTATATATTTTTAAAGAATCTATACTATGCTAGGAGTTGAATATACAAAAAATAAATAAAATTTCTTCTCCTTTAGCATCTCAGTTCTTAAAAGGAAATGATAACCATTCACAGCTAGTTTTCCATCTTTCTTTACTCTGCTGGTTAACAGGAAAACCATCCACGTGAGAGTCCAGACTAGAAAACTAGGAGTTATCCTTAACTACTTCAATTATTATGAATCAACCAAATCTTGTCAAGCTTATGACACTTAATTTCTTCTTCTCTCCAAATTTAAGATCTAAGATCTTCTTATGTATTTTCTTGACTATTTTATACTGGTTTTCTTCTTACTTCCAGCACTAATCTCCACTGTATTATGTGGCTTCTACTTTGTTGCATTGCAAATATCTGATAACTATTTATTAAATGTTAAGTATCCACTGCTACTGTAGCAAAGCCTCCTGTGATTCTTAGTTTTTGTGCATGGATTGTTTGATGAAATGCCATTCGTTGAGATAAAAATTGTGGGGGGGGGAGTCATAGGCTTGGGGGAGTTATGAGAGAAGGTAGAAAGAAAAAGAGATAAATTAATCAACTAATTAATTAATTTAGTTTTTGGTACTGGGATTTGAACCCAGGGGCATTCTACCTCCAAGATACACCCCCCATTTGTTTGTTTTTTGAAACAGAATCTTGCTAGTTTGCTAGCAGTTTTGCTAAGAGGCTGGTTTTGGACCTATGATCTTCCTTTCTCAGCCTCCCATTTACTGAGGTTACAGGCATATACCACCACACCTGGCTTTGAAATAATTCAATTTTAAACATGCTAAGTTTTAGTTGTTTTGAGGTACAGTTATTAAATGGAAAATATAGCTTATAGGACCTCACCTCAAAAGATAGAAATACCTATTTGATTGCAGTTGAATCTAATGGATAAGGTCACTCAGTTGGATTATATATTTTGAGAAGTAAAGACAGGCAGACACAGAGCTCTAAAGGATGCCAACATTTGAAGAGATATTTATAAATTATAATATTTTGATCAGATTGTTTCCACCCTAAGGTAAGGTTTAAATCCTTTACATTACACACAAGGTTCTTTCTGATCTTTAGATTATATACAAGATGATTTTTGATCTAGTACTTTCATCTCTCTCCAACCTGATTACTTCTCCATCTTCTTTTCTCTCTGCCTTAACATTGATTTTTTAAAAATTAATTAATTAATTTTTAATTGGGGCATTGTAATCATACAATTCTCATTTAACCCTTCCCCAACTCCCACCCCATGTGGTGCTATTTCACATTTATATGCCTTTGCACTTGCTCTCATTTAAATATTTGTTCACTTTTGGTATATGTAAAATTCATTTTTGTAGTTTGGTAAAATATAATTAAAATAAATTTTACCATTTTAACTGTTTCTAGTTATACAATTGAATGACATTAAGTAAATTCAGTTAATGTATAGTTATGAAATTTTAACTACCATCCATCTTGAAAACTCTTTATCTTCCAAACCAAATTTTTTTACCCATAAATCTTAACTCCCCACTCCTCTCACCTTCTAGTTTCTGGCACACACCATTATACTTTTAATGAATTTGAGTGTCCTACTTTATGTATTTCATAGTAGTGCAATCACATAGTATTTGAACTTTAGTTAGTGACTTATTTCACTTAGCATAATAGCTTCAAGTTTATCCATGTTGTAGCTTGTGTCAGAATTTCCTTTTTTTTTTTTAAGGCTGAGTAACATTCCATTGCATGTTGTCTTAGTTTTCTGAAGTTATTGCAAAATACCTGAGACTGAGAAATTTATAGAGAACAGATTTATTTAGCTCACATTCCTAGAGGTCCAAGAGCATGATCCTGGCCTTTACCCAGCTTCTTTTGAGGGCCTCATGCTACATCAGAATGGAAAAGGGGAAAGAAAGTGAGTGCATGCAGAGGAGCACATGTGTGCTAGCGAGACAGTGGGGATTCTCACCCACTTATAAATAAACAACTTTCATGGTAACCAGTTCAGTCTCATAAGGCATAACTCACTCTTGCAAGACCTAATCCAATCTCAAGAGACTAATCAAGTCTCTGGAAAAAGACAGTAATCCATTCATGAGGTGGCGTTCTACCTAATCACCTCTCACTAGGTCCACCTCCCTTCTATTCTCTTAAATTAGGTACAAACTTATAGCACATGAACATTTAGGGGAACAATTATATTCAGACCATAGCATATGCATTGAACATATTTTTTTTTACACTCATTCTTAACACCTAGCTCAAATCTAACTTTCTGTTTGAAGCCTTCTATAAAACAGTATGGTTTATTTCTTCCTTTGCTCTATCACCATACTTACTGTCACATTGTAAATAGCATGCATGGTACCCTCTGTGTTTGTTTACATACCATTCTCTTCACTTTATTTATACTGTCATCTCCTTGAGGGTCATGACTCTGTTTCTCTTTATCTCACATTTAGTGAGTGCTAAATAATATTTGACTTGGAATATAAAGGGAAGGGAAGGGTATTTCATCCAAGGAAACTAGTTGTAGAAAAAGAGGGAAGTGAGAAGACAAAGCAAAACATGGTCATAGACCTTCAAGTGATTCTGTATGTTTGTGAAATTCCTTGGATGGAACCGCAGGATAATGGGAAGTGGAAAGGAATTGAGAATGTGATAAAATGGTTTAGGTGAATGTATGAATACAATTGAATCGGAAATGCTGATTAAAATGCTAAGTGAATAGAAACTCAGAGCTAAATTTGTATTCACCACTTGAAAAATGATACTCACAATAACCCAGTCACTAAAATCAGGAATCTTGGTATCATGACAAGTTCAGCTGTCTTTCTTATTACTCACATATAGTTAGTCACCAAATCATTTCCACTCTTCCTCTAAAATATTCTTCTAACACTTATTTTTTTCTCTAGAGTCACTGCTGCTCCCTGGCTCAGGTCCATATT
This sequence comes from Graphiurus murinus, assembly GCA_004027655.1. Classification (NCBI taxonomy): domain Eukaryota; kingdom Metazoa; phylum Chordata; class Mammalia; order Rodentia; family Gliridae; genus Graphiurus; species Graphiurus murinus. Next base: position 5,420 of record PVLC010003094.1, read on the forward strand.
TCATATTTGCCAATGAAATAGCATCTCCCTAACTTTCTACTTTTCTAATTCACTTCTAAGGCAGTGTATGCTGTACCTACTGCCAAGGCCATGATATCAACACATACAAATATAATTATTCCCTTCTCCTTTTAAAATTCATGTCCCTTTTGCTGCCTGAAGATAATTTTGAAACTGAATAACCTAGTATTAATACATTAGGATTAGCTGCGTTTCTTACATTCTTCTATAGCTCCTGTCATACTTCAGTTTTCTGCATATATTTATTTCTGCAGAGTATATCTTTTATCTTAACTACCTGTTGAGCTCTTGCCACTGAAGCCTCACTGTGGCCCCGAAAGAGAATGGATCAGTTTTATAGCACTTGTACAAGTTGTAGCTGTGAGCAAAAGCACGTTCTTGTATATGACCTTGGCCTCACGTTTTCAGTGTCATCCTCTGATGACTTGAATGGGACCATATGTAAACTTAAGCATCTCTTTGACCTCTTCACAATAGGAACTGGCCAAATGGCCTTTTTTTCTGTTTCCCTTTCATTCACACCCACACCTGGATCTTCTCAGGCTAATGGCAATATAAGTCATGGAAATGTAAGCTCCAGAATAGGAACTCAGACATGCCTGTAGTCCCAGTGCTTGGCAGGCTGAGACAGGAGGATTGCAGGTTTGAGGCCAGCTTCAGCAACTTAGCTCAGAGGTAGAATTCCTCTGGATTCAACTTCCAGTACAAAAAAAAAAAAAAAAAGATTTTTTTTTTCTTAAGGCTGGGGCAGAACTGTCTTTGTTTTTCATTTTCTCCTGGATTCTACCCTGTTCCTGATAGAGAAGAAACTTCAGACTTATTGTACCAGATACATGGTAGAGAAGAGAGAGAAAGGGGTTCAGAGGAAAACAATCCCACACCAGGTCTTCTATAAAAATCAGAAATTATAACTAAACTTTCATGATTAAGAAAAAATGTGAAGGACCATACAGTTTTGTTTTTTTTTTTTTTTTTCAAATAAATGATGACTGCCTGACTGGCATTTCAGTATTAACTGAAAATGTACTGAAGATTGGTCAGTATAAATGAGAATTCTTAAATACAAATGGAATTATTTGAAAGAGAAGAAGAGAATGACATTTATTAATTACCTTTTATTGTTACCACAAATTAATCTTTATAAAACCTCTAGGAGGGAAGATTTATTATAGTTAACATTTAATAGATAAGGAAACAGACTCAGCAGTTAATTGACCTAAAATTGTTTAGCTACTGAGTTGCTAAATAAAATATGAAGCTAGGACTCTACTCTTTCAGCATATAGTGTTTCCATTTTATATTCTGATCTTCAGAACTTCAACTTACCATAAAGAGTTCCATATCCAATGGATGGTTAGATGAATATAATATGTATGGAAGTGAAAATTCAGTAAAATTTGATTCCTGTCTCTACTGTGTCTTCTTGTCTGCAAATTCTCCTCCCAGGGACAAGATCAGAACTTGTTTGAATTCTGAAATATGGTCTTGTATTTTATATTTTAGGACCAGTGATAAAAGGAAAAATTTGGCCAAACAAAAAGCTGAGGCTCAAAGGAGGCTTTATGGTCAAAATTCAATCCGAAGGCTCTTACCTGGTTCCTCAGACTGGGAACAGCAGAGACACCAGCTAGAGAGGAGGAAAGAAGAGTTGGTATGAACACATTAGCAGCACACCCACAATTTGAATAGCATGACTCATTTATCATGTTTTATTTGTAAACTTTCTTCATTTCTAGAAAGAGAGACTTGCTCAAGTACGAAAGCAGATTTCACGAGAAGAACACGAAAATCGACATATGGGGAATTATAGGTAACTATGCTGCTCTTTTTGTATGAGCTGGAGGAAGTGAAGTGTCAAAGCAGTCATTCCTCATTTTTAAACCTTTTTGGCTTATTTTAAGCACTGTTCTTTCATCCTGAGAATGTGGCTTTTGCTTAGTAGCTTTCATGAAAGAAAAGGTTGTCAACCAGTAACTGGTCCTGACTTGAGAGAGCTCCTGCTACCAGCCTCTGGGGGTGCCTGTTGGAGGTCTTTCTAACCAGTTATTCTTCTGTTACTGAATTTGCTTTTTATGTGCTATTTTAAGAAATCCAAAATTCAAGTGTTCTAGTACTCTTCCTGCAAATCCATAGTGGTTGCTGTACTTTCTTTAACTCCAAAAGCTCAGGAACCAGGCAAAATACAACATTTGAAGGATCAAGGTAGAGATAGCAGGTAGGGGTTTGGAGTGCCTTGAACTGGAAGCCCTCATAGTATCACCCTTGACAGAGTCAAAGGGGCCTCTCTGAGCTCCTTGTACAATAGGAAGGATTGCTCCTCTCCTAGGACTGAGGTAGGTGTGGGGTATAAAGTTTCCTATATTCCTGGTAAAATGTTCTTTCCTGGCCTTCACACCTTCACAGTGGGAGAACACATTCTTCTTGTCCTGTGTCTGCCCGGGTCTCATCTCATCACCCCCAAAGAGACATCAGGACTGACACTTGCATTTTGATATTCCTCAGTGACTGCACTGAGTTAGAACTTCCTCATTATCCCTCATCACCTGAACTCTCCCCCCATAATGTTCTGTATTTCATCAATTTGCCCAATCACCATTCTTCTCCAGTCACTTTCCCTCAAGCAAACCCTGGTACTTTATCATCTGGAGCTGCACTGTTGAATGATGCTCCTCTAAATAAGCCCTAATTTGTATGGATAACAGATGAAAATTTATGACTTTCACAATAACATGATTTTTTTGTAGCACCTAATAATGTAACTGGCACAGAGGAGGAAGGCAGTGCTCACCCAAACAGCTAATCCTCACTACTGACTCTGACACTGGTAGTTTCTTTTAAACAAATTGGTTTATCTGATTTTTTTTTTATTTAGACGAATTTATCCTCCTGAAGATAAAACACTACTGGAGAAATATGAAAACTTGTTGGCTGTTGCCTTTCAGACCTTCCTTTCAGGAAGAGCAGCATCATTCCAGCGAGAGTTGAATAATCCTTTGAAAAAGATGAAGGTGAGAGTGTGAGTGTTGATACAGAGAAAAAAGAATGAAACCAAACCACATGTCTTTAAAAACCACCCACCTTAGTCCTACATACAACAGACATTTTAGTTTTATGAGGTACTTCAGGCTTTTCATTTTTACAGTTCGTAACATTTCATAACAAACCAAGTGACTTCATAAACACAATGTCTTACAGAATAAATTATGGAATAGAGACTTTTGATATTATTATATTTTAATGTCAGATTATTCTTAATGTACTTTTATGTCATTATATTATACATGTCTTATTACATAGACAATGTAATAAGATTACATAAAGTAATCCATTGAATTAACCCAGTGGTTTATGACACTCATTATTTGGATTATATCCAACATTATGAAGTATATTTTTTTGATACTACATAGACATGGTACATGAGACATGAGAGCAAGTAATCTCTCTCTCTTTTACACACACACATGCACACACACACACACACACACACACACACACACACACCCCTGTTTACCCTAAATAAGGCTATCAGTTATCTATTGCAGCATAGCAAACCACCACTTCATTTATTTGCCTATTATTCTGTAGCCTTGCCTGGGAACAATTGAGTGATTCTTTTGCTAGTCTTGCCTGGAGCAAATCAGGTAGTTATATTTATTCCAAAAGCAGAGTTTCTTGCACTCAATTAGGGCTAGAATTCCAATAAAATCAAATAAATATAGATGCATCAAATAAAATAGGTGGAACCCCAAGGAACTGGCTAAGTATCTCTTTCTCTTTATGTGGCCTCTCAGCAAGATAGCCAGGTCTCTTAGTATAGTATGTCAAGGTTTCAAAAGGGAACATTTGAAGAGCATTTTCTTTATTCCAGAAGAATCTCTTTGTCTATGATAGACCTAATCTTTGCTCACCCATGTTCAGATTGGAAAAAAGTCCCCAAAGTAGGAAATGGCCACTCTGCTCATTTGGGAAGAACTTCTTTTTCTCTGGAATTTAGGTCTTTTACACTACTGTTTTGTCCACAGCTTCCTGTTTAAAAAATGTATTTGTCTAGTGTATCTGACATTTTCTATTAGTATCTGTTGTGATATTTCTTCTAAACAGAAACAGGACTCTTTGAGATTCAACTACCTCACCTGCACTCCATGGAATTCATTGTAGGGTTGTTATTCAATCATAAACTGTAATGAGTCTTTTGGTATTTTATCTAACCTTCTTTAGAATGGGAGGAAGAATAACTTACAAACTTATCTACTATACAGTGACATTTCTAGATTCTTCAAAAGACTTTTTAAGGGGACACTGAAGCATAAGTCATAAATACATACAGTTTTGGTATTTTTATAGGTTGAATGCAGTGAAGCAGTTGATGAAACCTCTTTCAGTGTAGTTATTGCTTTGGTTTGTTCAATATCTACTGGGTATAAGTTTTTTTACGTTTTCTTTTTGACTTCAAAATAACTCCAAAAGAGCACAAGAGGTTATTAGGGCACTTGTGAATCCCACTACCATTAATGACTATAGAATGAAAAACTTCCATAAATTTCTAAAAGTACTCTTGTGCAATAGTTAGAATTTCTACATAGTTAAATGGTGTCCATTAAACAAATACTAACAGTAGATTGTTTCTAAATGAAACTCTTAGACCAATCACCAGTTTTCTCTCTGGAGTTTTAGTATTATTTTGCACTAATTAACGAAATTGTAGTCTAGAAAATTAGAATGTTAGTGTCCAAAAAAGGCCAATTTATTGAAGTATTACATTCTAAGATTTTAGTAGTGTACTGGAGCAGAAGGATGCATTATTTATGAACAGTAGATTTTGGCTATGTATTGATGTATTGTTTATATTGTCCGATTTTAGTGAATGTTTCTTTTAAAAGAGTTTGCCATGATGCTTTATTTCTTCTTCTTTGATCTGAAAAGTCTTCACAAAATTATTTCAGGACTCGTATTATTTTATGGAGATTAATGAGCTTGGAAAAATTCTAGAGTCCATTAGTGATCACAACTTTAATTAAAATGTTTTTTGAAGGAGGAAGATATTTTGGATCTTCTGGAACAATGTGAAATTGATGATGAAAAGTTGATGGGAAAAACTACCAGGATTCGAGGACCAAAGGTGCAGTATCTCTGCCTTCCTTAGTATCAAAGTAGATGATCCTAAGTACAGTTGGTTTTCTCCTTGATGTTTCTCATTATAACAGTGATACCACTTTCAAGAAACTGCATGCACTATGTGTCTAGTGCTGGTAGAGTTGGAAAGATGATGTTATCTTTTACTCAGGAGAAGTTCTATTTTGTTAAGTTCCTTTTACTTTTTTTGGTTCTTTTCTTGGTGCTAGAGAAAGCTTTCTGAGTCAAGGCTTAGGGGAACCTAGAACTATTACCCTTATTCTAAACTCAGTTTAACTTTTCCTCATGCCTGTAGACCGACAATTATCAAAGAAACATGTAGCATGAGAGAGAAGGCAAATCATGACTCTAGAGACTCTTACTGACAGGGAGCCCGATTTTTTGCTGACTCAGCAACATTAACACTGTTAGTAAAAATAGCTACAGATCCTAGGAAAAAAATAAAAAGCTATTATGTAGGCAAAAAAGGATAGCTGTTTGCTTTGCTTAGCTCTGTGGCAATGGCATCTGTATGCTCTTCTATGTCAGTGTCCTCATTAATAGAGAAAGAGCTGAATTTGAAAAATCTTGGAAACTTTTTATATGGCTCCTTATTCAGCATTACTAAACTATCTCTGTATCCTTATACAGTCATGCTCTGTTATGCTGTAATGCTTTTTCATGTCTCTGAAATGCCTGTCTACTAAAAATAAAATCACTGATTTGCTGTTTTATTGCTTAGAGACCCCTTCCAAACCTGCTGCTTTTGTGAACCCTTCCCTCCCTTTCCCAGTTAGACTCCCTCTTCCATCTTCCATCTTCTCCTTCTCCTGCTGTACCATAAATAACTTTTATAGAGCAGTCATGACAACAACTGTTCACATGTTTGACTGAGTGTAAGGTAAGCTCCTTGAGGGTATGAATTAGATTTCCATCTGAACACAGTGTCTGGCACATCATAAATTTATCCATGTTTATAGCAACACAATTCACAATAGCCAATTTTGGACCAGCCTAGGTGTCCATCAACAGATGAGTGGATTGTTAAACTATGGTTGTGTGTATACATACACAATGGAATTTTACTCAGCTATAAAGAAGAACAAAAATATGTAATTTGTAGGAAAATGGATGGCACTAGTGAATATGCTAAACAGGATTAGCCTGTTCCACAAAGTGAAGGGCCATATGTTTTCACTCCTATGTGGAAGCTAGAGATAAAATTTGGAAACAAAAAGGACTTCAGATAAATAAGGGAAGAATCTAATAGAATAGTGGAAGGGGATTTGGAGAGGAAGATAGGGAGGTGAAAGGTGTGATTTGCTGAAGGAAACAGTTCAAATAATCTTATGTTCATATATGAAGTTATCAATACCAATTTTAATACTATGTATAAGAAGGGAGAGGGAGCGAGGTGAGACCCAGAGGGAAATACACAACAAATGCTTTATGCACGCATTCTGAGCATCATTATGATGTATAATTACAGTGCAACAATAAAAACAAAATAAAATGGTTCTCCTGTTTAAAAAGTAATTCTCAAAATCTATTAGTTAAATAATTGTTGAATAAGTCCACAAGGACCTCATAAGCTAGTGGAAGAGAAGCTAGGTAAACCCCAATGCAGGAAATCATGTAGCAAGTACTGTGATAAAGAGCATGTGAAGTGCTATAGTGGCATAGAGAAGAAAGGGATTGGTAGGTACAATGTAGATGGCTTCAGAATGGCATTGCTTTTTGAACTGTATCTTAAAAATGAATAGTAAGTGATACATACAGGATGAGAGCAGATGGACATTCAGGAAAGAGGGAACATTAAAGGCAAAGACATGGAGGTGTGATGCTACATAGGGTGTTGTATTAATAATGCAAAGGTTGGGATGACTCAGGTAGAAGGTTCTTGTAGGATGCAGTGATGCAGATGAGCTCAGTGAGAGAAGTTACCTGTGGGGACTTTGGAGGTCTGACACTGTTCTCAATTATGTGCTCTACATTGAGGCATCGTAGGATATGTAATTGATAATTCCTTTGAAACATATATTTAGGGTATTTGTAAAACTGAATGCCTTTAGAAGTCATGGTTTCATTTTGGGAAAAGTTGGGAAATTTCTCAGCTTTGTGTATCAGTTATAGCAATTTTGCAAACCAGACACAAGACCAATATCCTGGGGCAGGATATTCATAACCAAATGACAAGTGCAAAGGTCCTGAGGCTAGCTTACATTATCTTATTTCTTCCTTTGTTTCCTTTATTTAAGATTTTCCATCAAAACTAAAGTGTGTAACCTTTTGTAGGGTAGAATTCACAGTTTTTTTTTATTCTAGGCAAGTAGTGGATGCTAACATGTATTTGTTGAAATGAGTTGGATAGTTCTTTTACTTGTTAAAGTCAATAGTATTTCAACATGGCTAAAAACTGCATAATTAGTTTGAAATAGAAGCATTGTTATAACTTTCAGCTCTATCTTTCAAGTTTTTGAACTGAACCAAACTTCAAAGCAGACCTTCCTTTGTAGAGGGATGATACCACACGCTTGTAATCCCAGCATTTGGGAGGCTGAGACCGGAGGATCCGGGTTCGTGGCCAGCCTCAGCTACCTAGTGAGGCACTCCGCGACTTAGTGAGACCCGGTTTCAAACTAAAGAATAAAAAATAGGGCTGGGGGTATAGCTCGGAGGTAGAATGTCCCTGAGTTCAATCCCCAGTACCGCAAAAAAAAAAAAAAAAAAAAAAGTTGTATGATTTGTGTCATAACTCAATGTTAGGTTTCCAAATTCCATTTTATTTTTAAGGAACTGTTTTGTTTAGAATTTATGCTGTTGTGACTTCTAATTAATTATTGCCTAAACAGATTATTGGTCAAAAGCCCCAGATTCATACGTGACATAAAGGTTCAGGTGTTCATTTCCCCTGTAGTTCTTTATAGGGTCAAATAGCTCATTATTGTAGTCAGTCTCCTTAAGAAACCTTAAAACTCTTTGCTCCATGAAGGAAGGCACTCCTACCAAGTCTGGTTATGCCACTGTTTCTTCTGGGTATGCTAAACTAGGTATGAAGAAACACCCTTCCTTTAGAGTCCATATTCCCTAAGACTATCAAAATGTTTGATGATGTTGCTGGTCAACATTTTTATGCTTATCTCTTTGAACATTGTTAATGACAGTAAATATTAGACCATCAGAAGGAGATTGTATGTTGAAACACAAGTTGGTAACTTAGAGTGTTAGACACCTTTCCTGCTTTGGTTATAGTTCATCCTTTGCAAAGGCTATAACTTTAAAAGGATCATGCCTTGGCTCACTATGTATTCCAGGCATGATGTGAAATGTTATTTCTCTCTTTTATCTTTTATCCTACAAGGTTACACCGGAGGATATACCTTCTTTCAGTGAAATCCCATGGTATCTAAGGATTTTATTATCGTGTATGCTAACATCAAGACATTCTTTTCTGATTTAACTGAGAACCGTCTAGTATACAACTGTGGGTAGCTCTCCCAGCAGGAATAGGAGGCATATGGTGTGTGTCACAAATGGTCTCTTAAAATGATTGAGTTACAAAACCATCTTGTTCTCGGCATTACACATTCTTTCTGAAGTGAAACTCTTCCACATCCCTTCTCTTTTCCTTCAGCTGGCATCTTTGGAAGCACATTGATTGGGAGGATTGGAAACCAAGGATTCTCATGAGATGTTGGAACATAGTAGCATGTCATTCTGAGTCTATAGCTTTGCCCTTCTACATGGCACCTTTGCTCTAGAAACATTAATGCCATATTGATCTTCACATTATATTGTTTTGTAAAATGTTTCTTTGGCAATAAAGAGTAATGTTACTCCACTATGGCCAGAGTCTATGTGTTAGGAATCCTCTAGAAGACCATGAGTTGTTCAAGACCAATTTGGAAAGTGGATAATTAAAAAAAAATCATTTTTATAAATATCTACAGCATGGAATCAGGGTGTATCTCAGTGGTAGAGCACATGATTAGCATGCATGCCTCCCTGGATTCAATTCTCAGTGATATATATATATATATATCTATATATATATATATGCCAGCAAATTAGCCATGTGAAGAATATCTTCTTGTTTTATATATATATATATGCCACCTCATCCTGAATTTCCTTCTGCCCTTCCTCTTTGGTCTGTTTTGAAAGACAGTCTTCCATTCCCAGCTCTCAAATGCTAGGGCTCCTCAAAGCTCAGCCCCAGAGACTCTGCCCCCTCCTCTGTCCCTGCTCTTCCCTGGTGCCTTGTGTTGCTTCCTCTGCCCATATATAGTTTGGTTTTCATTCTTTTGGGTAGTTACCCAGAAGAGGTATTGCTGGATCATATGGTAGGATCATTCCCATTCGTCTGAGGATCCTCCATACTGTTTTCCAAAGTGGTTGCACTAATTTGCAATCCCACCAACAATGTATTAGGGTTCCCACTTCTCCATACCCTCACCAGCATTTGTTGTTGTTTGTGTTCTTGATGGTTGCCATTCTGATTGGAGTTAGGTGAAATCTCAAGGTAGTTTTGATCTGCATCTCTCTGACTGCTAATGATGTGGAACATTTCCTCATACGTTTATTGGCCATTTGTATTTCTTCTTTTGTGAAGTGTCTATTTAGATCCTTTTCCTATTTTGTGATTGGGTTATTTGTTTTCTTAGCTGTGATTTTTTTTAGTTCTCTGTATATCCTAGATATTAGTCCTCTGTCAGAAGAGTAGCTGGCAAAAATTTTCTCCCACTCTGTGGGCTCTCTGTTGAGGTTCTTGATAGTTTCCTTTGCTGCACAGAAGCTCTTCAGTTTAATGTAATCCCACATATTTATCTTCCTTTGAGTTGCTTGTGCTTTTGAGGTCCTGTTGAGAAAGTTTTGACCTGTGCCTATGTGTTGAAGTGTTGGTCCTATGCCCTCTTCAAGTAGCTGCAAGGTCCCTGGCCTGACTTCCAGGTCTCTGATCCACCTGGAATTGACTCTTGTGCAGGGTGAGAAAGTGGGGTTTATTTCCATTTTCCTGCATATGGTTAACAGTTTTGCCAACATCATTTGTTAAAGAGGCTATCTTTTTTCCAGTGTATGTTTTTGGCTCCTTTGTCAAAAATCAATTGACTGTAAGCACGTGGGTCTGTTTCTGAATCTTCTATTCTACTCCATTGGTCTGTGTGTCTGTTTTTGTGTCAGTACCTTGCTGTTTTTATTACTGTGGCTTTGTAGTAAAGTTTGAAGTCAGGTATTGTGATACCTCCTGCATGGTTCTTATTACTAAGAACTACTTTGGCTATCCTGGGCTTTTTGTTGTTCCAAATGAATTTAAGGACTGATTTTTCTATGTCTGTGAGGAGCGTCCTTGGTAATTTCATGGGTATTGCATTGAATTTGTAGATTACTTTTGGGAGGATGGCCATTTTGATGATATTTATTCTGCCTATCCAAGAGCATGGTAGATTTTTCCATCTTCTAAGGTCTTCATCAATTTCTTTTTTCAGCTCTTTGTAGTTTTCCTTATAGAGGTCTTTTACCTCTTTGGTTAGGCTTATCCCTAAGTATTTTATTTTTTGTGGTGCTATTGTGATTGGAATTGTTTTCTGGATTTCTTTTTTGGTGGATTTATGGTTGGCATACAGGAAAGCTTCTGATTTTTTTAAGATTGATTTTGTATGCAGACACTTTGCTGGATTTGTTGATCAGTTCTATAAGTTTTTTGGCTGACTTTGTTGGGTCTTCTAGGTATAATATCATGTCATCTGAAAGAGGGATAGTTTTAGTTCTTCTTTCCCTATTTTTACCTCTTGTATTGCCTTCTCTTGCTTTATTGCTCTGGCTAGAGTCTCAAGTACTATGTTGTACAGAAGAGGTGATAATGGACATCCTTGTCTTGTTCCTGTTTTCAGTGGGAACTCTTGCAGTTTTTCTCCATTTAATATGATACTGGTTGTAGGCCTATTGTATATTGCCTCTATGATTTTGAGGTATGTTCCTTCTATTTTGATTCTCTGCAGTGCTTTTAGCATGAATGGCTATTGGATCTTGTCAATGCCTTTTCAGCATCAATTGAGATGATCATGTGATTTTTGTCTTTGAGTTTGTTTATGTGGTGTATTACATGGATTGTTTTTCCTATGTTGAACCAGCCTTGCATCCCTGGGATGAACCTGACTTGGTCATGGTTTATAATTTTCTTGATGTGGTTTTGAATGCTCATTGCTAGTATTTTGTTTAGCAGTTTTGCATCTAGGTTCATCAGTGATATAGGCCTATAGTTGTCTTTTCTTGAGCTGTTTTATTAGGCTTTGGTATTAATGTGATGTTGGCTTCATAGAAAGTGTTTGGGAGGGTCCCGTTTCTTTCTATTTCAGGGATAATTTGAGGAGTATTGGGATTAGTTCTTCCATAAATGTTTTATAAAATTCATTGGAAAACCATCTGGCCCTGGACTTTTGTTTGATGGTAAACTTTTTATTGCTATTTCTATTTCCTTGATTTTTATTGGTTGATTTAAGTTTTCTATATCTTCTTGACTCAATTTAGGAGGGTCGTATGTATCTAAAACATTGTCAATTTCTTCCAGATTTTCCATTTTGTTGGAATATAGGTTTTCAAAATAGTTTCTGATGATCTTCTATTTCCATACTGTTGGTGATATCACCTTTTCCATCTCTTATTTTGGTAATTTGGGTTGATTCTCTCTTTCTTTTGGTTAAGTTGGCCAATGGTTTATCTATTTTGTTTATTTTTTCAAGAAACCAGCTTTTGGTTTTGTTGATTTTCTGTATTTTTTTTAAATTCTCTATTTCATTAATTTCTGCTGTGATTTTCATGATTTCCTGTCTTCTACTGGCTTTGGGGTTGGACTGTTCTTGTTTTTCAAGGTCTTTGTGCTGTGTCTTTAGGTTATTTATTTGGTGAGTTTCCATTCTTCTTATATGGGCACTCAGTGCTATAAATTTTCCTCTTAGTACTGCCTTTAAGGTGTCCCAGAGGTTTTGATATGTTGTGTCTCTGTTTTCATTGGTTTCTAGGAATTTTTTAATTTCCTCTCTTACTTCTTCTTTGACCCATTCCTCGTTCAGCATTGTGGTGTTCAGTCTCCATGTGTTTACATGGTTACTCTGGGTCTTCTTAGAGTTGATTTCTAGTTTGACTCCATTGTGGTCTGAAAAGATGCAGGGAATTATGTTACATTTTTTGAATTTGCCAGTGCCTGTTTTGTGGCCCAGAATGTGGTCTATTTTGGAGAAGGTTCCATGGGCTGCTGAGAAAAATGTGAATTCAGCTGTAGTTGGGTGAAATATTCTGTATGTGTCTAACAGGTCCATTTGGTTTATGGTATTATTTAGGTCCAGACCATCTTTAGATCGGTCTAGTGATGTGAGAGGAGTATTGAAGTCTCCTAGTATTAGTGTATTGTGGTCTATGTGTGATTTTATATCATGCAGAGTTTGTTTAATGAAAGTGGCTACACCTATTTTGGGGGCATAGATGTTGATGATTTTTATTTCCTCTTGTGTATTGTTCTTTTTATTAGTAAAAAGTGACCTTCTTTGTCTCTTTTGATGAGCTTAGGCTTGAAATTTAATTTATCTGATATCATAGTTGCTACTCTTGCTTGTCTTTGAGTTCCATTGGCATGAATTACCTTACTCCAGCCCTTCACCTTTAGTTTGTGGGAATCTTTGTTCATAAGGTATGTTTCTTGCAGGCAGCATATAGATGGATTCTGGGTTTTGATCCATTTTGCCATGTTGTGCCTTTTTATTGGTGAGTTGAGACCATTTATATTCAGTGTGATTATTGAGAGATGATTTTTAATTCCTAACATTTTGGGTTTTGACTTCTGTTTTCGATGGTGTTTATTCTTCTTTGCTTAGTTGTTTGCTTCCTGGAAATTATTGTTTCTCTGGTTCTGATGTTTACTTGTTAGTTCTTTGTAGTTAATCTGTTTAAATATTTTCTCTAGTGCTGGTTTGGAAGACATAAATGCTTTCAGTTTTTGTTTGTCATGGAAGGTTTTTATATCCCCGTCAATTTTGAGAGAGAGTTTTGCTGGATAGGAGAATCTTGGCTGTAAGTTATTTTCTTTCAGAGTTTGGAATGTTACTCTATCCCTTCCTGGCTTTCATGACTTGGTTTGGGAGGTCTGGAGTGATTCTAATTGGTTTGCCTCTAAATGTCACTTGGCCTTTTACTTTTGTTGCCTTTAGAATTCTCTCCTTAGCCTCTACATTAGTCATCTTGGTTATTATGTGGCATGGTGAACCTCTTCTTTGGTCTTGTCTAAAGGGGGTTCTATATGTTTCCTGCACCTGTTTGTCAACTTCTCTTTCTATGTTTGGAAAATTCTCTGATATTACTTCTTTGAAGAGGTTGTTTATTCTATTAGTTTCATCTTCTAATCCCTCTTCTAAGCCTATTATTCTTAGGTTAGCTCTTTTAAAATTGGCCCAGATATCATCGATGTCGGATTCATACTGTCGAATTTTTTTTTCTAGATTATGTATAATGGATTCATTTTTGGAATGGTCATCTTCTAGGAGTGATATTCTGTTTTCCATGTGGTGTAATCTACTGTTTATAGTTTGTATTGATGCCTTCACTTCTATTATTGCATCTTTCACATCCTTCACTTTCCTCAAGGCTTCTCTAAGATTCCTGCTCAGGGTGTCAGCTTCTTTGTTTATTTGTTCCTTTATTTCTTTCCAGCTCTCTCTGCATTCTTTCTGGAAGTTTTGTATCGTTTCTATTATTAAAGATCTGAATTGTTCTTCTGGTAAGCTCTGCCATTCAGTGTTATTGAGAGGTTGCGTTGACTCTTTGTTTCTTTGGTATTTCTCCTTCCCATGGTTTCCCTGTTCTTAAATTTATAACTTTGCTGCTCTTGCACGCTTTCTCTGAATTTATAGGTTTCTTATTTTTATTTTCTCTCTGTGAATGGTGTCTTGTACTGAGTTGCAATTACTCTGGTGCTTCTTCTGCCTGCTCTATTGGTGTCTTTGGTGGTTTCAGGTGTTGACTTCTAGGTTCTAGCAAAAGCTAAAAGCAACCAATCCCCCAAACAAACATACATAAGTCGAAGTAATGCCAAGTGAAAACAGAGTAAAAATGAAACAAAACAAAAAACCCAGAAAACAAAAAACAACAGCAAGAAACAAAATAAAAAATCCCTGCAAGTTTGTAAGAACAGACCTGATTTGGCATCTGCAGATATTTGGGGTAGATCCCTGCTGCTGTGGTTGGCAGACAGAATGGCTGCTGCTACTGCCATGCACGTGCTGGCTCCCCCGTTCTCTGTGGTCTGCTCTCTGGATTTTGACCAACTGCCTCTGTTGCTTTACTCACTTTTATGCTGCTTTGCTTCTCTTTCCTTCCGTCAAGAAGCTGCTCCTGCAGCAGTTTTGATTCAAGCTCTGCAGTACAGTTATCTCTGCTCTGGCTCTGTAGGGAGAGGTGAGCCGGGATGGCTCTGCGCAGGCTTATGCTGGTCATACAATGCATTCCGGTCACTGTCGAATGTGCCTCGATATGCCGCCTGGCTAGGATGAGGAGTTCAGGAGTCACTCACTCTACCTCTGGTCGGTGGGGATGCAGAAAGTTTTTATATATTTCTTTGTCAGTAGACCCCACGCTGGGGACTGGCTCAGCTGTGGCTGCCACTCAGTGGCGTGGCACTGCGGTCGCACAGACGGGCTTCTTTGCTCTCCCTGGTCGGCCTTCCCGATTCTGATCAGCTGTATTTCAGTTTTCATAGTGTTTTTCACCTTTTTGTTGCTTTTTTTCTTCTGTCAAAAAACTACTTCTATGGCTGATTTGAATCGAGTTCACAGTGCCTCACTCCGGCGCCATCTTCCCAGAAGTCCCTATATATATATATACATACACATACACATACATACATACATACATACACACACACACACACATATATATATACACACACACACATACAGATATATGCAGCAAATTAGCCATGCGCAGAATATCTTCTTGTTCTATATGTGTGTGTGTATCTATATCTATATATCTATAGATATAGATATATAGATATATAGATATAGATATATGCAGTTTATTAGCCATGCGAAGAATATCTTCTTATTCTATATTATATTATCTGGGTAAAATGCTCTTAGGCTGTGTTCTACCTCTGAGCTATACATCCAGCCCTGTTTTATTTCTATTTTGAAATAGAATCTCACTAAGTTTCTGGGGACCTCTCTAAGTTGCTGAGGCTTACTGTGAACTTTTATCCTGCTGTCTCAGCCTCCTGAGTACTGGGACCACAGATGTGTGGCCACTACACCCAGATTAGGCTGTGTTTTAAGATATGTCCTTACTTATAGTAGCTTCTCACTGGCTGCTGATTTCTATTATCTTTGTTCTTCTTGTCTTTGGCCTGCCTGCCCTCCCTCCCTCCTTTCCTTTCCTTCTCTTCTTCTTCTTCATCCTACCCCTCCCCTCCATGCACATTTCTTGATTTTGAATGCTAATGATACAAACAAAGGTGTATCTCTGAGTCCTGACAACTATTGTCTCAGTGTGGAATTAAGAAAAACCGACAGTGACTGATTTTTATACTTTCATATCAAATGTTTCCTTCATTTTGCTACTCTTTGCTTACAGTCACTCTGGTTCTTTATTACAATCATGTAGAAACAGCATTTTTTCCCTATGACTGTGCTGTACTATTTCAGAAAGAATATTTTGCAGAAACAGAAGGACTAGGGAATGCTCTGTCAGCAGAGCAGACGACAGCAGGGGGCTTGGGGGAGAGGGGAGGGCGTTGCTCAGCCTTCAGTAAAAAGCAGCAAGCATATGGGGGAAATTAAAAATAGTAATTCGTCATGTTAATGAGCCTTTAAAAAAAAAACTCTAGCCAAAAAAATCACACAGTTTCCTCCGTTGTAGCCTCTGTGTTCCATGCCGGAGAGCACCGAAGTCATGAAGAAGCAGAAGTATTGCAGCAGCGACAGCAGCTATGACAGCAGCGGCAGCTCCTCAGACTCAGAGGACAATGAGACGGAAGAGTATCAAAACAAGAAGAGCGAGAAACAAGTTTCGTATAATCTTAAGCACTCCAACCATTGCAAATTAATTCAACAATCCAGTAAGTCCATTTCTTCTATCTGATATTTGAATTATGGAACTGAAATCATCAAACTCAATAAAAGGTTGTTGGGCCAAATGAACCCTTGTGTGCGAGGAAACCTGGATTCTACCCTATTGCCTTCTGGAATAGACCTGGGCCCATCCCTCAGTCTCTTTCAGGTTCTGCAAATAGATAACCAAAGGATTCAAAGAAGGCTTCATCCTTCTGTATTTCGTAGCTTTTGTGTGCCAGGGTTTATAACATGTGCTTTATGGCTCTCTTGACTGCATTCTCTTAAGCCAATGTAGCCTCTCTTCTTCCATCTCCCTTCTCTATTTCTCTATCACTGTATTTGCCAGCTACCGTCACCTACTTTTTAAACATGTGCGTGTCTATCCAGGCATCTGACTCAGATGTATCTGTGAGCCACAGAATTGTGAAGTAGTTGGAGTTTGATGCCCTGCCTCCCATATTCATCATGGTAAGCACTGAAGTCAGAGCTTTTGGTGCACAGGAGGAATTTAGGAGAGCAGCCAGTCAGCTTCTCCATCTCTTTCCCTTTCTCTTTCTGTGTTTGTTTCTCTTCATATTTTTCTCCCTTTTCCTTCCTTCTTCAATCCCAAATGTCCACTATTGTGCTTATGATTCTTCTTTTACCATAGATATCCAGTGTACCTGATGCCACCTCCAGGACTTTTCTGGATTGGAGGTGGCATCATTTACACTGATGCCTGTCTCTGATATAGGATTGTGTTCTAATTATTACCATTTTCCTGGTATCTCATGTCTTAGGATTTGAATAAAGGGGTCAATTTAGTCATGTGGTAATTACAGTTGTGAGCCTTTGCTGACCTCCAGCAATGACTCAATCTTATATTCCTTGATAATACATATATCAGGGATTGAACCCAGGGAGATTCTCCCCCAACCTACATGATTCTACCCCCAACCTACATTCCCAGCCCCCCCTCTTTTTTTTTTTGCAGTACTGGGGATTGAACTCAGGGGCATTCTACCTCCAAGCTATACCTCCAGCCCTATTTTTTATTCTTTATTTTGAAACAGGGTCTCACTAAGCTGCGGAGTGCCTCACTAGGTAGCTGAGGCTGGCCATGAACCCGGATCCTCCAGTCTCAGCCTCTCAAATGCTGGGATTACAAGTGTGCGCCACCACGCCTGGCCATTCCCAGCCTTTTTTAATTTTTAATTTAATTTTATTTTGAAACAGGGTCTTGCTAAGTTACTGAGGGTCTTGCCAAGTTGCCGAAACTGATCTTGAATCTGATTCTGCTGTCTCAGCCTTCCAAAGTATTACAGACATGCACCACTATACTTGGCTAACTGTGTATATTTTAAAACTAGTCTTCTATGTTTATGGAAAAAATGCATGAGAGATATAGAACTAACAGACAAAGATTTTTAGAGGAATGGTCTTTTCTTTACTACCAAATTATTCCATAAAGACACATGCTACTGCTATTCCTGTCTTTGAAGGTTTGTGTATTTGGAGGGGAAGTAATGCATTATGTTACATTTCACTTATTAATTTAATAATTTGTGAGGTGTTTACTGAGCACCTGTCCCATAGTTTGTAAGCTATTCAATTTTCTTTTTTTCTTACAGATTCTTTAAGTATTTTCACTATTTCTCTGTTTAAGTATGCCTCTGTTTCTATTTAGAAGACATTTTCCCACATAAATTGTCAGTTCTAAAATCCCTTTGCTATTCGCTAATGTGTCTACTCCTAACAGCATTAACTGATGAGTGACAGGAGAAAGGCAGAGAAAAAATTGTTAGGGTTTTTATAGCCCTTAGATCATTATGTTCTTAGACTAATAGGTTAATAAATTGAGATCAGAGCAATAGTGTACTAAAATAGGATACAGATTTAAAAATGTTTTTACATATGAATTTTCATTTTAAAGCTAGTCTAATTCAATTCCATATCTTTTTCCTTGTTAGCTGTATTCATTTTATATGAATTAAGAATTATAATAAGGGTTTCACCTTGCTTTATATTCCATATTTAGTGTTACACTAAGGAACATCTTAGCCACAAATTCTTCTTGAGCTTTGTCACTAAAGTGATACTGATGACCAAAGAGAGAATCCAGATGACGCATAGCATAGTTAAGTTGGGAAATTCAAACTTGCAATAGTTTCAAAGTGATATATTTCAGTTTGATACAAGGTAGTCACATAAAAACTATATAACATACTTTTCTCAAATAATTTGTGGATGGAAATTACGGCCTTCTTTTTTTTTTTTTTTTTTTTTTTTTTGGTTAATCTACCCAACTATCATTGGCATATCTGATCACTAGTTATTCTGTCTGAATTTCCAGTGTACTCAGATGAATAATAAGAATCTGTGCTGATTCAAAGAAAAGGATATTTTCATTCTGCCTTGTGATTATGTTATATACACCAAATCACCACCTAAACCCTCAGGAAGCAGAACTATAGTGCAGGTAGTAGCAAATGATTTGGGGCATCTTCTTAGTACAAGCCTGTCCTTGGTACATATTGAATATGTACAGTTCTTTGTAAAAACAAAGAATGCTGACCAGTAGTGGTATGTTTCTTCATAGCCCTTCCCTAAAGCAGTGTCCTTTAAAAACATAGTGTGATTTTCAAGTTTAGGAAGTTAATAATTAGAACAAGCACCTTGAGTGAGTATGCTTTTTCATTCTCTCAGAACCTAAATGAGAGCACTATTATATTGATAACCTATTTGGAATTTCATTAGAAATACATACCTTAAACATACAGTTTATGTCTGTTGCCTTTATAAAGCTTTAAAGTCTTTTCAACATCTAACCAAGAAGAATATTTGGGTATTCAACCTGAGTGACTTCATGTGAGCTAAATTAAATTATTTAATTAATAAAGACTGATATATTCCCCAAGCAGAGAGAGGGAAATAATTTATAACAGAGGATATGTGGCCCAAAGAGAGATAAAAGTTGATAGTATTGAGTGATTGAGTGATAATCTATTTCTTTTAGTAAAGAGTCACAGTTTATTAGCAACATTTGGTTCTCTTTCTTATGTTTTTAGTATTCATAGGGGAAGATAGTTTACAGTTTTCTCTATATGTTTGTTCTGGTAACAAGTCTATAAATCCATATATTTTTTCTTCACTTATATATTTTTCTGTTGAAATTTAATCTAGTTTTTATTCATCTCTTTTGTGAACAAGAAGACTTGTCTTTTTATTTTTTTTATTTTTATATTTTTTGCGGTACTGGGGATTGAACTCAGGGGCGTTCTACCTCTGAGCTATACCCCCAGCCCTATTTTTTATTCTTTATTTTGAAATCGAGTCTCAGTAAGTTGCAGAGTGCCTCACTAGGTAGCTGAGGCTGGCCGCGAACCCGGATCCTCCTGTCTCAGCCTCCCGAATGCTGGGATTACAAGCATGCGCCACCATGCCCGGCTAAGATTTGTCTTTTTAGTGCAACTTTTATAACAGCCTATTATATATTTAAACTCTGTTAGAAGAATCTCTATGTATTTCTTTTGTTTTGTGTTTTCTTCAGGATCCCTAAATTCTGTAAATCCTCTGTGTACTCTGGCCCCTCTCTAGACTCCTTTCCTGTCCTCCCTATAAATCTTGCCATAAATATTCAACCTCTGACCCACATACAGATTCAGATAAGTGACCAGCCTCTTCCCAAGGCTGGTGGATGGCATCATGGTGCTATAGAAAGAGGGAGGTCTGGAATTAGATAGGTAAGTACTTACACCTGAGCTTAGTCACTGTCTTGTTGAGTGACCTCGAGGAAATTCTTTCTCTGAGATTCTGGGCAAGGAAGATCCTTCATTTAGAGGGCTTCCATGAGGATGAGGATGAGGATGAAAGTGTGCTTAGCACAATGCCTGGCTTATAGTGGATGCTCTATAAATGTTAATTTCCTTTCTTCTGGTTCTTTTATGTCATGTTTCAAGGACATGACATTAAAGTGAGGTGTAGAGTATCATTCCCCTGAGAGCCAGACTTTGTATGTTGGAGGGGTTTTGCACCAAGCTCAGTTTAAATTGATGAATTAACTCCACGCTTATATTCTCTTTGTGACGCCTGTGCGTCGACATCATTGCCACTCTGCTAACATGTGGCGTAATTTTTACATAAGTAGACTGGATGGATACAGCGGGACATGCCCACTGACACTCCTACTGTGCCTTCCCCTTCTCCATCGTCAACAGATTCCATGCGGCGGTCAGTCAGTTGCCCTCGATCCATCTCTGCTAACTCACCTTCCACTGGGGATGCTCGCCCCTTCTCTGCTCAGCAGATGATATCAGTATCACGGCCAACTTCAGCATCTCGGTCACATTCCCTAAACCGTGCTTCCTCCTACATGAGACATCTGCCCCACAGTAGTGACGCCAGCTCTACCAACTCTGAGGTGGTAAGTCATCGATTTTGCCCTTTCAAGATTGCAGAAAGCCCTGCACTCAAGAATCTAGGTGATGTCGGAGATCTGCTGGGAAGAGGACAGACCCAACCTCAAATCCGATCTATGAAACAATTCACAGTCTCTTGGAATTTGGCTTATTTGTCTATCTTAGCCTTTAGTTTAGTATGAACTCTTAAAATGCAGCCTTCAGTATGTCATAGAACTCACAGATGGACCCTGAGAATAGCATGGTTTTATTTTTCCATTTGCCGCATAGTAGGATGACATCGTTGAACATCCTGTGAATAAATGTATGATTTTGTAGTATATTATACAGTCTATCTGAAAATTTGGGGAAATTTGTTATATAGAAAAATTTGCTTAATGTGGCACTATTGATTAATAGTTTAAAAAATTAATAAGATCTCAGAGCACTTAAGAACGATGTTGTTTATATCTTCTGTATCCTAAACTAACATGAACTATTCCCTCTTTTGCATGAATTCCATAAATTTAGAATTGAAGAGGTCAACAAACTTATTTTGCAGTCAAGTATCTTCATGTAGACCAGAAATTTATTAAATTTATGTACTTATTAAATGTTGATGTGGTTGCCAAAGAGAAGAATGAGGAAAGTGAATGAATTTCATTTGGCCACAAAACTGATTTTTTTTCCTAATCAAGAAGAATTGCCTAATATATATGAAGCAAATGAAACTAAGAAGTCTTTTTTAATATTCATATTTTTATTTTAGTACTTTGAGCAAAATAAAATTCAATCATATGGAAGTATAGAAGATGCTCTTGGAATTTATATTCATTTAATGCTAAGAATTCATACATGTAAAAAAGTTATATTCTTCCTTAGTTATTTATTTTTTCAATTAAAAGTACATCATTTTCACCTAGAAATATCTTTCAGATTGTACTGGCACAATGAAATAAGACCCCCTCCAAATATCTGTATTCTTTCAAATTTAAGAGTGAGTCTTTGCAGCAACTGAAAACAAAAGAAGAAGATGATCTAACAAGTCAGACCTTATTTGTTCTCAAGGACATGAAGATTCGGTTTCCAGGAAAATCAGATGCAGAGTCTGAACTTCTGATAGAAGATGTGAGTATTTGATGTATATAAAATGCATTTACTTCTTATTCTTTTCAAAATGTTAAAATATATTTTCCCTGATGGCATTATACAGAATGTAACATAGCAAACATAACCGAGGTTCTTTTCAAACCTCCACAGGCTGTATAAATATAGGAATTTATTTTAATTTTCATTAAACAGTGAGATCTCATTTATAATCAGCAATGCAAAATATTTTAGTATAAAGTTCCATGTTAATTATAAGACTTTCATCAACTGAGTTAGTGTTATTATTATTATTATTATTATTATTATTAATGATTACAGCAGAATCAGGTTAAACCTCCTATAAAAATTTAGAGAGAATCTAAGATGGAATGCAATATGATGAAAAAGTGCTGCCCTGGCATAAAATGACACTTTCAACGTCACATTCTTTGGTCAAATTTTGAAATACATGTGCTGAGTTTTTCTTTTTACACATACATTTGCACCACCCAGTGGAGTGTTCTGAAATGACAAGGGATCCTGAAATCCAAGCTGCAATCAAGACCTATTCCTAATTAAAAAAAAAAAAAGGCAAAAGTTATTGAAATATTTTTAATGAAAGTGCATTTATTAACTCAGAATTCCATTTTTTAAAAAAATTCAAGCATGATTTTCAAGTGGTCATTCTTAGTTATTCCTCAGTAATAGAATGTTGTTTCTGGGCGCCCTATAATTTTTTTTTTTCCAGAGGAGAAGGCGTCATCTAGTGGTCAACTGTAGGATAAAAACCACAACTATGCACTTAGCCTTTTTAGTTGTTTTTTTTTTTTTTTTTTTTTTCCATCATTACTTGTTTAAAGCAAGTGTATAGAGCCAAAACAACAATGAAAAAGACTTTTTTGGTTTTAAGAACCTATAATGATAATTTATGTTTTATAATCATGACATAATTATAACTAAAGCCCTCAAATATTATATATTTTCTTGTGATTTTTTTTTTAAATGAAATGATATCTTGTTTACAAGTGAGCTGATACTTGTTACATAAGAGGAAAGGGAAGACAAATAACATTGGTTGTACAGTATTATTCTAGATATGTTTATATTTGTGTATGCTGTCTTATTCAATAAAGTTCTTTACGAAGTAAAGCCAATGATACTTATCATTTTATGTATTTCTAAAGATAATAATTATATTCTGATTTTTTGAATCAGGTAGAAGGAAATTAGATAATCAGGGAGTAGAACTAATATCTGTGGCTGTTGCAGTTGTTGTATAAAGAACATATATGGGAGTATATAATTAATGAAATGTATTTAAAAACATCAGACATTAGGTTTTTGGCTGTGTGTTCACTATATGCGGTAAACACTTTAATCTGTTGGCTACAGTATATATTATAATATATATTCAGATATTCTGATTTACATGAGACAAAACAAAGGGATAGTAGAATCCTAATTAAATATAAGCTGCCTTCTAATGTATTATTCAGTATCCTATTAGTATAAATGGGGTTAATATAGCTCTGAGAATAAAGATGGAAAATCTATGTCTTGGATTTCTTCCCAAAATATATGTGCCTGAAGACTTCTGACTTTCATTCATTAGAGATTGTGTTCTTGGTACAAGAAGAAGAAAAAGATTTGGATTCAGACAGTTTCTTTAAGTCTTTGCACATTTTCTTTTGTGAAAGTTAGCATTCTTTATTATGAATATTACTATAGTGCATTCATTGTACAAATTAATAAAATTGGTTTTAATCCATTTATTTATTTATAACTTTTTATGAATATTCTATAAAAAATTTCTAAATGTTTCTTCTCAAACAGATCATTGATAACTGGAAACACCATAAAACAAAAGTGGCTTCATACTGGCTCATAAAGTTGGACTCTGTAAAACAACGAAAAGTGAGTAATGCTCAAATACAGTTTGGCCTTTTTGGATCATTAAACCAAATGCATAGATAAACCTATACATGCACATGTGATTGCCCATTTCTTCAGCAAATGTTTACTGAGTACCTACTATATCAGGCATTGTTCTAAATTCTGAGAATAGAAAGTGAATAAAGAAAAAAAAATCCATGCTTTCATAGAGTTTACATCTTAGTTAAGATGTTAGCTAATAAATATGTTATAGAATGTCAGGTACTATTAAGTACTATGAAGAAGAATAAAACAGAATAAAAATAGAAAGATGGTAACATTTGAGTAGAGATTTAAATGAAATAAGAATCCTGTTATGCAGATACAATGTATTCAGGCAAAACAAAGATCCTGAGGTAGAAATTAGCTTAATGTGTATATGAAGCATAGCAAGGCATTTTTTAAAATTCTTATTTATAAGCTGGGCGTGGTGGCGCACGCTTGTAATCCCAGCATTCGGGAGGCTGAAACCAGGGGATCCGGGTTCGTGGCCAGCCTCAGCTACCTAGTGAGGCACTCCGCAACTTAGTGAGACCCTGTTTCAAAATAAAGAATAAAAAATATGGCTGGGGGTATAGCTCGGAGGTAGAATGCCCCTGAGTTCCATCCCAAGTACCGCAAAAAAAAAAAAAAAAAAAAAATTCTTATTTATTTATTCACAAGGTAATGTGTTCTTGCTGGAAAAGATTGAGTGATGAATTAGTGCTAAAGAGATGAGGATGGACAGATGGGCAGGGTTCAGAGCACAACTTTATAGGCTATGAAAAGACTTTGGAATTTATTCTTATGGATGGGAATTCATTGGACAATTTTGAATAGAAGAATTACATAGTCTGGTTTATGATTTTTTTTTCCTGCGGTGCTGGGGATTAAACAAACCCAGGACCTCCTGCATGCTAGTCAAGTACGCTACATTCCCAGCCCTGGTTTATGATTTAAAAAGATTGTGAGAACTAACCGAGGAGAGTAGAATTAAGGGAGAGAAAATGTCCCACAATACAAGTACAGATTAGCTGGGTGTGTTGGTGCATGCCTATGATCCCATACTTGGGAGGACAAGACAGAAGGATTGCAGATTCAAGGCCAGCCTCAGCAACTTAGTGAGGCCCTCCACAACTTATTGAGATCCTATTTTAAAATAAAAAAATAAAATAGGGCTGGGGGTGATTCAGACAAGAACTGGTGGTTTTTAGTTAGGGTGGTAACCAAGCTGGTGGGTACAGTAGAAAGAATAGGGTTTTGCTCTTGCTGTCCTTTTGTTTTGATTTTGGCATGGTATGTTGATATATGATTAGATGTGTAAGTGAGGGTATTGAGTGCACAGTTGTGCATATGAGTTTTGAGTTCAGGGCTGGTGTTGGGTATGGGAAAACAAAATTTATACGTCTCTAAGATATTCAAAGCTATGAAACTTGATGAGATTACCTAGAGAGTATATGGAGAAGAAAAGAGTTTCAAGGACTGAGCTCCATGCACCTTCTCCACAAAGAAATAAGAGAGATGGGGAGGATCATTCAAAGGGGTCTGAGAAGGAGCTGGCAGTGAATATCATAAGTATTCCTGTTGGGCATGGTGGCACACGCTTTTAATCCCAGTATTTGGGAGGCTGAGAAAGGAGGATCACAAGTTTGTAGCTCTCAGCTACTTAGTGAGGCCTTCCCCAACTTAGCGATACCCTGTTTCAAAATAAAGAATAAAAAAATAGGGCTGGGGGTGTAGCTCAGAGGTAGAATGCCCCTGAGTTCAATCCCCAGTTCTGCAAATAAATAAATGAATAAATAAATAAATAAATATAAGTAATTAAGTAAGTAAGTAAAAAATAAAAGTATTTCTGAAGCTGGGTAAAGAAATTATTTTTAGGCCAAAGTCATCGGCTGTGCCAGATGTTGTTTCTGGGGTTTGAGAACTGACAGGTAGCTGTGTTTTTTGGCAACATGAATATTAGTGGTGACTCTGATCATAACATACTCGGTGGAAAAGTATGGAGTAGAATGACCTGATGGAATAGGCTCAGAGGGTGAAAAGCAGAGAACCTCACAGCTGGTGCAGGCTGGTGCAGGCACGTTCGCTCTCCAGGAACCTGGCTAGAGGTAGAGAGGGAAATGTTTTGGTAGTTGGGGAGGGATATGGGCGAGTGAGAAATTTTTTTCTTTTTTTCTTTTTAAAATGAAGAAATTTTTAATTTATATGCTGATGGGAATGATCTAGAAGAGGAGAATGGCACAGGAAAGGTGATAAAAAGTTCTTGAGTAAACCGGGGGGCTTTGTCCTAACCAAGAGCATCTATTCTAACTGGAGAAAAGGCAAGATGTAAAGTGTGGTTAGAAAATGTGAAAGTTTCCTTTCTGGTGGAGATTTGATGGGAGAATAAAAGGTATATAACTGTTTTGGAAAGTAAGAGTAGGGACTTTCCAAAGTGGGAGGGTGGCCAGCACTCTGTAGGCCTGTCAAATGCACTGGAACTTTTTGTTTGTTTGTTTTTTGTTTTTTGAGATATGCTATTTTAGTGGCAAAAGACATCTTAAACCAAGTTAAAAACAGAGTAGTAAGGATAATTGAGTGGGGGTACTTTGAGGAAGACAAATTGTGTGCGTGTGTGTGGGGGGGTACTGAGGATTGAACCCAGGGACATTCTACCTCTAAGCCACACCCCTAGCCCTATTTTATTTTTCATTTTGAAACGGAGTATTGCTAGATTGATGAGACTCTCACTACTTTGTGAGGCTTTGAACCTGCAATCCTACTTTCTCAACCTCCCAAGTACTGAGATTACAAGTATGTGTTACCATGCACAGTTGAGACAGGTATTTATTGCACATAAAGTGAAAAGTAGCATCAGTAAACCAACACTTTCTATGTATCAATTGGCAAAAGACAAACTAGTCTATAAATATTAGCAAATAAAATGGCAAAGCATATAAAAAAGCCATGAAAAGACAATTTATGGATCTTCAAATAGCCAATTAACATGTAAATAGATCCTTGGCTTCACTAATGAGGGAGAAAAAGCAAGTAAAAACTATCATATTGGCAAAAACTAATAAGACACATAATATTCAGTGATGGGAATAGTATGGATAAAAAGGCCTTAACTGTACCATTAGAGGGAGAATATATTGGTATAATTCTTCAGAAAGGTAATTTGCTGTATCTATTAAAACTACAAATGTTCACATCCTTATGACTCAGCAGAACCACTTCTAGCATTCTGTCCTACAGAATTATAGCCTGAACTTATAAAAGATTTCTGCATAGGAGCATTCACTGCAGTGGTATTTATGAAAGCAAAACATTCAGAGCTACCTAAATGTCTCTCAGTAGAATTGTGGTTAAATGCATTTTACTACATCCACATAAGTCAGGTGCCTTCAGTTGATCGATGTTGCAGAACCCCAGATCTTCACTTGAGCTAGCGCATGCGACTATGACTTGCGACCTGTCAAATAAACATACGTTCATGACATTACCCATGCTTCACTAATCATGAGCAAAGATACATGTAAGAGGCAGACACCAAGAGCGGGGTCTCTGGGATGCTGTGAGTTCCTCTGCTCTCTGGTGCCCTTGTTCAGGTAGCTGGAGGCATTCAGGTTCACATTAACAGGTGCCCACGATGTGTGGCCCATGCCGGTACAGAGAGGGCCATTCAGATGTAGGTAGTCTTTTAGTCTTTACCTGTGAGGCCTGTGTGATTAACTTCCATTCTCCAGCTGGACGAAATAAAAATTCCAGGTTTGTTTACTCTGAGGCCTGTTCCACAGAACTTTCTGCAGGATGGAAATGTTTTATATCTATGATCTCCAACACAGTAGGGTTTAGCCACATCAAGCTATAGAACACTCAGAATGTAGCTATTGTGACAGATGAACTGAATTTTTAATTTTCTTGTTACTAATTTAAATTTAAAGAGCCAGCTGCCTTTAGTAGCTTCTAGTGACAGTGTGTATATAGACTGACTAGGTAACATTGTCTAAAAATATTTTTAGATGAGAAGTTTTTTAGTTATCTTCATGCTGATAAATTCTGAGAGTTTGTGAGAATGTACAGTAAAGTCAACATTGCTGTGGGCATCTTGAAGGAGCAGCACCTTTATAACTTTTTCACTTCGATACCATTCTAATAATATATCAAGATATTCAAGAAATTAGTTACAGAACAATATGTATTGTCCCATTTTAATCTACCTATGTGTGTGTGCTATTCTAAAACATATATATCCAGTACTAAAAATTTCTTTACATTAGGCATCAAATTGTTATTATGATTTACATTTCTAGAGGGTATAGGCTTATTAAGCCAAGAGAAGAAAAGTGGTGACATTTGGTGTCATTTTTCCTTTTGTTTTCATGAATGTATTTGTACATTTTTTAAAATTTAGAATAATCTTCTTAAAAATGGAATAATGAAGCCGGGAGTGGTGGCGCACGCTTGTAATCCCAGCATTCGGGAGGCTGAAACCGGAGGATCCGGGTTCGCAGCCAGCCTCAGCTACCTAGTGAGGCACTCCACAACTTAGTGAGACCCTGTTTCAAAATAAAGAATAAAAAAAAAAGGGGCTAGGGGTATAGCTCGGAGGTAGAATGCCCCTGGGTTCAATCCCCAGTACTGCAAAAAAAAAAAAAAAAAAAAATGGAATAATGACAGGGGGACACAGGCATCTGAAAGGGGACTGGTGAAGTAATAGGGACGGAGCTTGTCTTCATGTTTCAAGCCATAGTCTCATGTTGAAGTAGGAGTTAGGAAAAGAGGCAGAGAGCATCCCTTCTGACCCTGGGACCTTGCTGTCGTTGCTACGCTACTAAGACTACCTTCTCTCCATTCCTGTACACTCCCTCTTTTGGAAGGTTCATTTCCATCTCCTGTGTGAAGCCTTTCTGGTTCTTGCATAATAGATGTATTTTTCTTTTTGAGTCTTCACAGCACTTTGTACTCAGTTGTATTTGTGATCTGCTTTGAGAGATTATGGATTAATAAATTTCAGAACTGTTAACCTAACAAAAATGAAAAGTTTTACAAAAGTGTATTTCCTTATTTTCAAATGATTACTCCTAGGTAAGAGACTGCCCCCGAGGCCCCTCTTTTGCTTCTGGCTTTGGCATATAAATCAAAGGTATTATATTGTATTTCCTCTGTGCTTGCAGAAAGTAACAAGATGTCCTATCACCCTCACAAAGTGTGCTAATGTTCCACAGTCTGCACTAGCTAAGCAGTTTCCATCAATCTTTTGCATAAGTAATTTAATAGACCAATTTATTTTGGGTAGAAGAATTCATATCTTGAATTGTGGAAAATGGCTGATCTTAACTACAGCAATTTTTTTTTTTTGCAAAGAGGCCCCATTCTGAATGTGGCTCAAAACAAGACAAAATTTATGCGAAGATATGGAAGCCCAGGATTTCCATATCGGCAACTTCTTTTATTTATTTATTTTCAGTACGGATTTTTTATACATTTCTTGAGTGCAAGAGAGTTACATATACATTTATGACGTTATCAATCATTGTCAGAACACAAAAAGCAGCGCTTCTTCATTTTACATGTATAGCCCACATTCTTAACATAGCCTGGTCAAGCAAACTTTCTAGAGTCATAAAACCATGCTCCTTTAGGGTCATATATTTACTTTCTAAGGAGGGTCTTTCATCTATGCATCCTAGGAGCAATCTCTAGATTTCGAGACGCCAATGTAGCCATAGCAGAAGAGTCAGTATAATTTCTCATATATGCAGATAGCAACTGCCAGGAGGGAAAGGGCCCAGCTGGGTTCACACAACTCCCCCGTTTTTATTTTAAAATGCACGAAGGACTGTGCCTGTCTTAGGTCATTTCCTACCAGGTGCATAATCTTACCCGTCATGGGGTCTCGATGAGTCGTTCAACGAGCCCTGTCTTAGGTTGCATATCGGCAACTTCTTTGTAGCAGTTTTTCTTGCCACTGTCATGATTAGTGTGGCAACTTTTCCTCAACCATTTTGTTTGCTAAGAGGCTTTTTTCCCACAACAGACTCTACTTTCTCAGATAAATATCTGACTTTCTCAGATAAATAAAAAGGTGAGCATGCCTGAGAAAAGTCACAGGGAAGTGCTTCCTGCAGCCTTGGTTCTGGGGGGACCTTTTCCACTCCCTCAGGGGCAGTCTCTTACCCAGGAGTAATCATTTGAAAATAAGGAAATACACTTTTGTAAAACTTTTCATTTTTGTTAGGTTAACAGTTCCGAAATTTATTGTTTTTGCCTATATTCATGAAAAGAAGCATAACAAATATTTGCATCATGAATCCAATCATCAAGCCAGTCAGCAACTGGGCTTTAATGGAAACAAAAGATCTCTTAATGGGATTTTCTTTCTTTTTTGTTTTTTAAACATTTTTTCTACTTAGTCAATAGTATTATATTAGATCTATCATGTGAAATGCTTGAAATTTACCTCAGACAGGAATAAAAAAGTATAGGGCCATTTTGGAACCAATTTTGGGAGGCAAACATAAATGTTATTAACTGATATATGTATCTGTATAGATATATAGATA
The DNA here is from genome assembly GCA_004027655.1 of Graphiurus murinus. NCBI lineage: Eukaryota > Metazoa > Chordata > Mammalia > Rodentia > Gliridae > Graphiurus > Graphiurus murinus. Next base: position 35,579 of record PVLC010003094.1, read on the forward strand.
TTTAATATATAAATATTTTTCTATACCTCTTCTGTACTTCAAATTTACTTTAGATGAAATCAGAGGTAACATGATCACAGAATGACTGACCGAAATATTTTTCCCTGACAATAATAGATCTAATATAATAACAAATCAAGGTGCACTGGAATAAGGAAGTTTTATATGATAAAATTAGAGAGGCCATATTAGGTAGTGGAAAGAGGTATTGGGCTTGCAGTCATATAGATTTGGTTTCAATACTGCCTCTGCCCCTTACCTTAGGCAGGTAACTTCTTAGAACGTCTCTGACATTTGTAACCTTTATGTACTGGAGGGCTCTTGTGAGGAAGCAAGAAATTGGATAGTGTTATTCTCTAGCCTTAGAAAGGGTCAGGGGTTAAAAGGTGGGCTGATTATTTTTTCTTTTGTACTAAGAATCCTCTTTATGTTAGGCTGTTTCTTTAATGTATCCTATTTTACTAATAATTCTTCATATTCAGAATTCTTTTTTGTAGAATATGTGAAGGTTTTAAATGTGGCCTGTCAGCTTCTAACATATTTGTCAGTTTGAAATTTGTGTTATTTCCTTATAAAGCTAGAAAATGTATTCAGGAAAACAAAAGGAAACGTTGAAATGTAGGTAAGCTGAGGAATGTAGAATTCAATCCTATGGCTACTTACCCAGCTGGGCGTGATGATGGATGCCTGTAATCCTAGTATGTGAGAGACTGAGACAGGAGGATTGCAAGTTTGAGGACAGCATCAGCAACATAGAGAGACCTTGTTTCAAAATAAAAAAATAAAATAAGGCTGGGGATGTAGCTCAAAGTGAGAATGTCCCTGGACTCAAACCCTAGTACCAAAAAGAAAAAAAAAAATTACCCACTTAGAAAAACAAGAACTCAACTGATTTTCATTAGATGTGGGTTAATCAGATCCATCCTTCTTTTGACTGTGAGAATAGTCAATAATCATTGGAAAGCTTTGCCAGGTCAGTCATCTGGGAAGCAGAGAATAAGAACTGAGTTAGAACTAAAGGAAATTTATGTGGGAAAACACCCAAGAGAGATAAAGGGGAGAGAGCTAGAGTGGGCAGGAAGAGAGGAAGAGCCTTCAGACTGCAACACAGGTTTGGCAGCTGTGAGTGGAATGGAGGAGGATCTGGTAGGGAGAGTCTCAGATGTTAGTGAAGTTCTAAGAAAGTTCTGATCAGATTGATGGGGTTCCAGAACAAAGACTGCCTTGTTACAGGGATCACACTGGACAGAAATGGCCCTTCACTCATATCTCAGCCATGCTCACTTCCTGGTTGGGAGAAGACTAGGGAGATCAAATGTGGCTTGGATATTACAGCAGATCCAAAATGGGGAAGCACCGGTTTTAAAGCATACACTCCTTAATACATGTTAAAGTGGATTGTCTCCATGGCTGTCATAAAGGCTGAGGGTATTGTACAGTGTCAGTTTTGTACAAGAACTACACTAGACACTACTGGGTTTTTTGAGAGTTCATTCATTTATTTGCTCACTCAGACATGCATTCAACAGGTATTTATTGAGGGATTACCATGTCCCAAACACTACTGAAGGTGTGGAATGCACATCTGAATTCCAGTTAGAGACATTGTTGAAAAATGTCCGGGGATTGAGGTGTTTGCTGGTTGTTCATTAGAATGTTGTAAAACTCTTAAGAGATTAGAATGCCACACTCAGTCTCCCACATGCTTTCCCTTTTATGTATTCCTGGAAATAAAAGAAAATTATTTGCCTTTGCATGTTTTCTTTAGTTGGTGTAAAATGTAAAGATCAAGGTTATGGGAATTAAATACCAAAAAGAATCTTCAGTAGGTGAAAATGGAAATAGTTAATCTTACTTAGTGTCAGATTGTGGCAAATCTAGGCTTGCATAATTTAGCTTTCTGCCAAGAATGCAGTTGCTTTAAATAGTCTTTAAGGAATACACGTGAAGTATGAAAATACTGCAGTGTTGGTGGGCAATGAAAAATGCCAAATTTGCTGAAAACCTTAAACTAAGAGTGGCGGATAAAGAGAAATCAGTAGTGATGTTAAGCTGGTGCTATCTTTCCATTAATTGAGGATGCTAAGAAACCCTTGTCTGTCAGCTATTCTCCTTTAAATAGCAATTTCTTTTTAGTACTTACTCCAGGTGCTTCTGTCTGCCTTTTGATGATGGTATTTCCCATCTCTCTTTCATTTGGGCTGACATGGATGCTGTTGAGAGCTGTTCGTTTTGCCTCAGCAGAGATGCCTTTACCCTATAGCCATGCTGCTGCATGCATCATTAGTACAGCATGTAGTGATTTTAATGTTATTTCTAAACCGCCTTCACCTCGTGCCATTATTTTAATTTAGGACCAACTGTTCAGCCATATGGAGTGGTTTGTCATTCAACATCTGTATGTTCTTGCAAAATATGAATTTGTCAATGTGCTTTATGCTTTCGAATGTGCTATATTTCATACAGAAAAGACAAATCTTTTCATTTTATTAATGTTGTCATTGACTGAATCTCCCATTTATTTTTCCCATGGAGGGCTTAATGTTGAATTGGGATGCTTTTAAAAATCATAATGTAAGGAAATGGATACCTATATTCTACAAGTTAGCCTCACTTGAGCCCACAGATAAACACAAGGGCACCTTGCTGAAAATTTTGTTTCACAAATTATTCATCTTTTACGCGATTCCTTCTAGCCTTAAAGTACCAAGAATAAAAAAGGCATCAAAAATAGAACTGGCACTAATTTACATTATCCCTATAATAAGTCTGATTGCTAGCCTGCTTGATCTCTGCCTTCTTGAAAATTATTCAGTGAGTGTTTTGCTAATGTGTAGCTATTGTCTCTATCTTTTAAACAAACTAGTCCAAACTCCATGGCTCTGAAGGAAAGGGCACCTAGGTAAGTACCTGGGGGATGCCCAGGTAGCTCTGTTTGTACACAGTGATCCCACTTCTTTTCCAAAATACATTTGGCTAGTGGTAAATCTAAGAAGAAGCAATTAGGTTCATGTCTAGGTTTTTGTTGTTGGCATCTGGAAAGACCAAATTTTGAGCCAATGGTAAGAAATGGCTAAGAGCAGAGGTCTGGATAAACAGCTGACTACTTACTAACTGTGTAATCTTGGGCAAGTTACTTATCTGTTCTGTGCCTGAGATTTCTCATCCATAACATGAGATCCAAAATGTTTTCACAACCCAAAACTTTTCATAACTAATCACCTAAACTCCTTTGCTGACAATGATCTCACAGGAAGGTAGTATATTGTTTTTCTATCTCTTAGTTTGAATGTTTACATATTTTCCTGCAGAAGTATTAATGCGTATGATTACTCAAGATCTTTGGAATGTCTTTGTTTTGAGATTAAGTGAGCTAATATATGCAAAAGTGCCTAGAATAGTACTTGGCACACGATAAGTCCTTGTTGAACATTAACTCTGATTTCTACCTTTCTTTCAGAGGTTTCACTTTCTTGCAAGGGATAGCTTACCAAGACAAGCCACTGCTATGCAGTAGACCTTGTACTGCTATGTAGTAGACCTTGTCCGTAAGCCTTGGGGACATGGGAACAGAGTTACCAAGATAGACACAATTCCTCCCTTTATATAGACAGCAGTCTTTATTAATAAAATAGGAAGTAAAGATAATAGAGGAGCAACTGAACAGTGAGGGATAATACAATAGGTGGATGGCAGGTAGGGTCTCCTGAAGAAGTGACATTTGAGTGAAGACAGAATTCACCAGGTGGACAAATAGAAGAAGACTGTTACAGTTGAGAAAGAGCTTGTGTGAAGATTGAGAGGAGAGGTGAAACACTTGGGTTCTCATCCTTTGGTTGATGTATCTTTGTGTCCTTCAAATTATAGGACTGGTTCTCTCTAACCCACTCATCTCCCCAGAACTCAAGCTTGCCTTCTTGGGAAGGGGGATCTTTGAAATCTGAAGTCAGGAAGAGGAAAGGAGAGATGTATGTCCTCAGTATGTTGCTTTGGGGAGGAAGGAGGAAGTGCTTTGGTTTTCCAGACCGTGCCAGTCTCACCCATCTGGGAATTGCTCCCAGGCAGGGGTGCCTGTGAGTGCCAAGATGCCTCAAGATTTTTCCACCTCTTTACTGGAGGAAATGTTAGTAGCAGAGGAGAAGCATTCCCCATCCCTAGCTCCCTAGCCCCACTGAAAGTACTTTTTTTTTGTTATGGGTGGGTTAGTTTATTAGACCATCATGCTTCAAACTTTCCTCTAAATTAGGAATAAAATATATCAAGTAGTTGCGGTCAAGAGAATCCCCTTAACATAACGTCCTTACATAGTGCTTGACACGGAGCAGGAAGCTAATACATGTTAGTTGCCCTTCTTCTTGGTTCTTATGCATCACAGGCATTTTACTGTAAGGTATATTTAAAAGGAAATGATTACCCCATAATATCAAATGCTATGTGTGTGTGTGCGCGCGCGCGCACGCACACATGCATGTGTATATATACATATACATTTTTTTTGTACTGGGATAGAACTCATAGGCATTTTACTTCTGAGCTATACCCCTAACCCTATTTTATTTTTTATTTTGAAATAGTGTTTCTCTAAATTACAGAGGATCTCATTAAGTTGCTGAGGCTGGCCGTGAACCTGCAATCTTCACATCTCAACCTCCCACATACTACAAGTGGGATTACAAGTGTATGCCGCCAAGCCCGGCTTGCTCTATATTTTAAAGATGTATAATTCTATTATAATGTAATATGAAAACTTGTTCATTTAGGGTAATGTTAAAATTACTAGTATCGATAATGCTTTTCAATTTCAATTATTTTGTATTACTCATGCTTATTCCTGAGACTAATTTATGTTAATCCATAATTGGCTACTTTTTAGTCTTTCCTTTCTGAATTATGACTTCTAGCTTGTTATCACTCATCGATACTTTGAAAGAAAGTAGAAAAGAAAATTTAGTAGAAAAGAAATGATTTTGACTTATCATTTACTGCTAGTGTTTATCCTTGTACCACACCAATCATGAGTACTGCTCTCTACATTAAAAAATAGGATTAAACTAACAGCTTAAGTGAAAATTATAAAAGTAAAAGACATAGATTAATGCCTAATATGCATTTTATATCAGTAATATTGTGAATAATTCATATTAAAGTTTTTAAAGAATCCTCTTTATAATTAAGCATTCATTATTGGTAATAATGAGCTTTCCAAGACAATGTTTTTCACAAACTACTTTATTCCAGATTGCATTATCCATTCTCCATCCCCTCCCTTTACTGACACAGCCTGACCTGCTATAAGATTTGCATTTCTTCTCCCACTTCCCAGGGAAGGAAACTGGAACAGGAGGGGAAGCAGTGATACTGCCCACAGTGCATTGAGAGAAACTGTAGCTGATACTCTTCAATCAGTCAATCAATCAATCAATCAATCAATCAAAGTTTTTACCCAATTGATTTTTAAACAATCTAAATTTACCTTTGCCAGAGATAACTAGCATTACTTCTTTAATGCTGCTCTTTTAAAGAGAAAAATAGTCTTTTATTTGTTTCCAATTCTTTCTATGTTTGTTCTTGATAAAGGAAATCATGTCTTCACTCAGCCTTCATGTTGAAGAGTTTTTTTCTGTTTTCATCTTTCATTCTCATTTGTGTCGACAGTTCCCACAGATCAGTAAAGCAAAAAGTAAAAACAAAACAAAACAAAACAACCCACCCCCTGGTGAAATAGAATTAGGGAAACTGTATTTATTGGGTTTTTATTTTTTACAAAAGAGTTTTGTTGTATAATAATCAAATGCATGTGAATTAGACAAAGGAGCTTTCCCAAAAGATTTTTGTATATTTTTTGGGATTCCAGATTAATTGTAGTTCTTATTCCATGATAGTTTCTTCACATCAATCTGTGTATGAACTGCTTTTTTTAGTGTTTCTAAGGCTATTATTCCATCTATGAAACCAACACCTAAAACAAAGCTAGGATTGATAAGAACCAGTATCTAACTAAATGGTTCCCTTCCATATTCCTGGACCTTTTGTCTCACGGAAAGTATTTTCTTGAATTCAACATTCACCAGTCCCTTTCTTTTTTTTTCTTTGTATTTTAAAATTATATCTATGTATTTTCCCCATAAATATTTAATTTTTTTCTTTTTACTTCTATTAAGAGAATGCCACACTGTATGTAATCTGTGATATGTATTTTAACTCACCATTATATTACCACAATGTTCTGTGTCATGTGTTATTTTTCTTTCATTTAGACTAGGGCACTAGAGTCCAGAGGGTGAGGATGCCCCCCCCCCGCCTTTTTTTACCCACTCCCACATCTTTGGAGAGTTAGGTTGTTTCTAGGTGTTTACTGTTGTGAACAGCAGTAGGAACATCTTGTACAAGCTTTCTGTATTTACCTCTAAGAGATGATTTTAGGAATAGTGTTCCTGGGACATACAATATGTTAACTTCAAATTCAGGAGATAATGCCAAACTATTTTCCAGAGTGATTTATACTGAAATGTACTCATACCAACACTATCTAAGAGACCCTGTGGATCCATGTCCTCTCCCGCACTTGGTATCATCAGACTATTACATTCTGTCATTCAGATGGATATGAAATGATAGATTACTACAAACCTTAATTTTTATTCCTATGGTTATTGAAGATATTTATCTCCTTTTGTGAAGTGCCCAAGATGTTTATGTTAATAATTTTTTAGGAATTCTTTATGTAGAATATTAACAATACTAATATATAATACTTATGATACTAATCTTTTGTTGTATACATATGTTTTGAATATCTTTTCACAGTTTATAAGTTTATTTTCTATTTTCATTAAGGTACCGTTAATGACCAGAAATTCTTCATTTTAATATAATTAAAATATATTAATTTTCTATGATCTATACTTTTTGCAATTTAAGTAATCTTTTTTTTAACCCAGGGTCCAAAAAATATTGACCCATACTTTCCATTAACATTTTTGATGGTTTACTTTTTAACACTTAAGATTTTAATCCTTCTAGGATTGATTTTTCTTAATTGAGTGAGGTAAAGCTTAACTTCAATTTTTTTTTCATAAAAACTATTATATTTAAATCTTCACTTACTGAACACTCTTCTTACTCCATTGGTCTCCTTTGCCACCTGTCATCTACCAAAGTTCCATAAGTACATGGCTCTACTTACTGATGTTTTAGTCTATGCTGTTGTTCAATTTGTACATGCATGTATTAATCTTTGAACTTTACACGTGTATATGTACCTAGATTTTACATACTTTGTTTTTTCCACTAGGTTTTGGACATAGTAAAAACAAGTATTCGTACAGTTCTTCCACGCATCTGGAAGGTACCTGATGCTGAGGAAGTAAGTTTATATCGGATTTTCAACCGGGTTTTTAATCGCTTACTGTGGAGTCATGGCCAAGGACTGTGGAATTGTTTCTGTGACTCAGGGTAAGTTGTAAGTCATCTCTTATTATTGTAATTTGTAATATTTTGCTATTTAGTTGTAGAGGTAGCCCAGTAAAATGATTGAATTTCCTCAATAAACTTTTAAAATATGGATTTTTTTCTACTGTATATAATTGGTAGTACTCAACTATAATTTCTATCAATTAACCTGATTGAGATAAGATGATTAATAAGAACACAACACTATGTAACTAATTTGAATGCAGTGGAGAAAAGGTAATCTTAATTAATGAAAAAATTTCAATTACAAATTAATATCATTAAAAGTTCTTCTGCTGTTTCCTCTATGCAGCAGACTTCTAAAATCATCTCTACCCTTCCTCCTCTACCAGAATCCCAGTGCTGCTAAAGCTGCCATGACTCATTGACATTGTGTCTTCAAGATAGCTGAAGCCAAACATTCCATACCCATTTCCTTGGAAATGGCTTTCCTTCCTGTCTTCCCTTAATCCTAGTGTTTCTCTCCTTATAATACGGTTTTGATGTTTCTGAAGCATCTATCTGCATCTTCCTTCTCACATACTGTCTTTATTCAGTCATTTGCTATATTGTATCAGTTTTTTTGTCACAGTTCCACTGTCCCCACTCCGGACTGGTTCTTTACTCTTTCAACAATTACCAGGCACCTTCTACTGTGTTAGATATTTTTGGAGATATCAAGTTGAATCAGATATAGCTGCTACCCTCAAGAAAGTTAATGATGATAGTTAACTGAACTACTTCCTGTAGACCAGGCATTGTTTAGTCACTTGATCTCTATTAAGTGGTTTAATCTTCATAAAAATAATTTGAGTCAGGTTCTATATTATCTCTGTCTTATAGATACGGAATCCAAGATGTAGGTAGGTGCTAAGGACCTAAAGGAACTGGGATTCGAACTCAACCTTGACCCCAGAGTTCATGCTCTTAACCAACAAGGACCAATGTCTCTAGTAGACAAAATATAATATACACAAAAGTAATCATTATAAAAGAGGCACAGAGAAAATATGACAGAATTTCAGATAAGGGGATCCTTTATGATGGGAAGGTTAAGTGAAATTAAAAGACTTACAGGCATTTCAGCCTCCAGTGTGTTGTTTCCCTTATCCATCTTATTGTCAGCGTTATTTTCTAAAATCCAGTAATTTCCCTCATTTATCATCAAAGTCTAAATCTCTCATCTACAGATACAAGACTTTCTCTTATATGGAGTCTTTCTTATTTCTCCAGTCTTTTTTATTTCTCACCTCATTGAACTCTGCTCCAGAAAAACAAACTATTTTTCAAATAACCTAAAATATGGCCCTTCTGCATTATTTGAATCCCATGCAAAAACCTAGACTAGACCCATCTCTTGTGAAACGTTAACAGAGCCTTCTGCTCTGAAATGATCTCTGAATGTCTGCTTACATATTCTAGTCATCTGATGCTGAATCATTCAGATTGTTTGTAGACCACTGTATTTTTCCTCGGCTGCCATGCTCCAACAGAAGAATTCATAAAGGCACTCTGGGGTGTGATGAAATCTGAGGACAATCTTGGCTAAAAATAATTTCTACAGACATTTAAGTGAAACATTTGAATTATATGCCACTGTCCCTTAATTGATGGCTTTCTGTAAAAGTTCTCCCCATCATACTCATATATTCATATCTGGGTTTTTTAAAATTTTATTTTGTTTGTTTGTTTCCTTGGTGTTGATCCATTGGTTTGATGCTCTATGTGAATCTCAGCTACTCTCCACCATGGAAGGCAGTGAGACAGTCTGATACTAAAATTGGTGCTGGCAGCTTTGAGTCCATGGATAATGTCTAGTACCAGATTCTAAAGATACCCATAAAGTATACTTTCTTGTCCCCAGGGCTCCTCTTTTCTGAGCTATTTTGCTAAAATACTGTAGCTAGATTCAGAATCCTTTCCCCTGTTTTTGGAAGAATGTTTCCCACCAAATTTCCCTGGCAACATTTTTTTTTTTCCTTTTTTCTTTTCGGTACTGGTAATTGAATTCAAGAGCATTCTATCTCCCAGCTATTCCCCCAGCTCTATTTTATTTTATTTTTTAATTTTGAAATAGGGTCTCACTAAGTTGCTGAGGGCCTTACTAAGTTGCTGAGGCTGGCCTTGAACAAACTGAGATCCTCCTCTTTCAGCCTCCCAAGTACTGGGATTACAGGTGTGCGCCACCATACTCTGCTACTCAGCAATGTCTTTTACTGCTAAAAATGATAGGAATGGTCACTCACATATATTGAAGGTTGACTAAATGTTTGACACTGTTTTAGATGTACAGTGTTTATATAACCCCCACAAAAGACTTTGAGTAAACTATTGTTAACATCCTTACTTGACAAATGAGGAAATTGAGACATAAATGAAATATGTAACTTGTACAAGTTCCTGCAGTAATTGGGTAAGCCTGCATTTAAACACAGGTAGTCAAGAGTCCAGACTCTGAATGCTGTTTTATTGACTTCCCCCAAGCAGATTTACGAGGGGTTGTCAATCATCAGCATTAGCCAATTTCCTTGCCCACTATGCCTGAACAGGTGGAGTAGGAGTAGCTTTGAGTCTAATATGGCTTCACCCTCTATCCATTTCATTCAATTTGGTGGTTTGTAGAGGTGAATTTAGCATAAGGTTTTATTTTGCAAGTTTACAAATGTTTTTTTTAGAATTCCTCAATCTAATGAAGTCACCCAGTGAGTACTGTTTGCATCTGGTTCTCAGTTTAGATCCAGTCAAGTTACACTTCACCCTTTGAATCATATCTGCTTTAACACTTCTTTAATATTTGATCTAATAGCCTATCAGTCAAAGTAAAATTCTACCTTTCTCAGGTAGAATGATTTTAATATAAGGTGCAGCTTTCTTCTACAGTTAGGTATATCATCTTGGCAAAATGTAATCCAAATAACTCTGGGCCATCTTGATTCCTGCTTCTGTCAACACACCTAAGAATAAAACAAAATAAGTAAGTTGTCCCCTGTCCAGCTTCAGAAATGTCAAAGAGTAATGTAGAGCTTTGTGATAGGTGCCTTTAAAATTCACACTGGAGTTTTGCTGATTCAGCAAACAGAAAATAACCTTGTTTCTCTCTTTTGTTCTTCAAGGCTGAGCCCATGCCCAAGAACACTTTTATTACATGTAGCCCCCTGGAGTGTTATGAGGCCTCCCATTCTGAATGTGGTCTGCTTAGGAGAATAGTACTTGGAATTTTTGTGAATAAAAATATGTACTGCTGGGCGGTACATGCCCATAATCCCAGTTATTTAAAAGGCTAAGACAGAAGGATCACAGGTTCAAGGACAGCCTCAGCAATGTAGGCAGACCCTCAGCAACCTAGCCAGACCCTGTTTCAAAAACACGGAAAAAAAAGGGATTGGGGGTGTAGCTCAAAGGTAGAATGCCTGGGTTCAGTCGCCTGTACCACAAAAACAAACCCCCCCCCCCACCAACAACAACCCAAGTTTTATTGGGATAAGAGAAGTCTAAGATTCTTTTATACTCAAACTAAGGCCTGAGAGCTCAGGAAAGGTGGCTGTGGGAAGTGACTTTGTAGTGGAGAACTGCTGAAGAATAGGAGGTTGCCAGGTAAAGCAAGGAGGAGAGGCTAGAAGGAAGGAAGGAATGCAGAGTTTGGAAAAGCCCTCTCTCCACTGAAAAGCCTTAAAAAAGGGAATCTGGTTTGGATCTGTTAGTCAAAACATTTTCCCATGGGAGTTTGTCATGTTAAAACTTTTCTTTTAGAGTCTTAAAGCAAAAATAAACTCTAAGGCACATTCTAAGATGGCAGTCTATTTTTAGGCTGAATAATGCCTATTTGAAAGTAAGTGCATAAACTTTAGACTATTTAAAATAATGCGAACCTCTCTGTTCTCACATCATGTTCAGCTGAGCATGTTCTTGTTAGCATTTTCCAGCTTGTTAATCTTTCTTTTGCCAATTATCCATTCGGTAGATATATTGTCCAGATTAAAAAAAAAAAAAAAAGTTCTCTTCTGCCCACTCATTGATTAGGACTTCTACTAGAGGAGAAAGGAATGAATCAGTTTCACTCTTTAGATTACTGCCTTATTAAATGTTTTGTTGAAAGAGGGGGTGAAAATTATTGTTACTAAGCAATACGAGAATTTATTTTTTAAAATTTTTGGATTACCAAATAATATGAGGATTTTTTTTCTTTTTTCTTCTTTCTTATTTGGTATCAAGGATTGAACCCAGGGCCATTCTACCTCTGAGCTACACCCCTAGCTATTTTTATTTTGTATTATGAAACAGGGTCTCCCTAAGTTGCTGAGGCTGTCCTTGAACCTACGATCCTCTTGTCTCTGCCTCCCAAGTACCGGTATTACAGGCCTGTGCCTCCATACTTGTTAGTATTTTTAAGTCTTTGGATTTCATTAACTCCTCTTTGTTGTCAAAAGTTTTCAGAACTCTATATCATTTATATCTCATTGTTATATTAGTTTAAAAAGTCATTTCCTTTCATATTTCTCTGAAGATTAGAGAGAGCCCCAAAGAACTTTTTAATCTTTTAGTTTTTCTTTTTGAATTCATAGATTTTTGTACTCCCATTCTCTTGGAATTTAGGTTCCATAAGCTGGTGGAATGAGCCCCTGGGTGCTTTGATAAAAGTGCTGGTGTTTTTAATTATCTCTACCTTCTTTCACCTTTTTAAACAACTTCATGTTGTTAATATTGTCAATTGAGATACTATTAGAGAGATTGTATTGGGAACTCATTTTACATGATTTAGCTATGCTGGGGGGGGGTGATAGGAAAAGAGGGGCTAGTGCTGATCCACTCGGTTTGAAGCATAGGTTTCCTCTGTACATGGGGGCTCCATTAGCCTAGTGCCGGAGGAAGCAGGTATCATTTATTTTCTTTCTCTTAGTGAGGAGTTTTGGCATGCTGACACTTGAATATGGATTAACAGAGCAGAATGGAGTCTCTGGCTACTGGTGATGAATGTATACACACACACACACACACACACACACACACACACACACACGTGTAGGACCTTGATTCCTATATTTATTTAAAAATTTTAGAAAGATTGAGAGAATGAGAAGCCAAAGTTGGTCAAATTATAACTCACATATTGTTCAGAAAGTCACATCAAATTAGTGTTAAAAGCCCTTTTCTCTTTCATTCAATTTATTCTTTTCCTACTCCTAAACCCCAAGTTGAGAGAAAAAAAAATTATCATGATGTGAGTGATCTGATAGTGGATCTTATCAAATGGCTTCACACCTTCCATCCTCACACCTTTCCAACACTGTGGAGGATGGTGATGGAGGTAGACTTTTGGAGACATACTCAGAATCCCAGCAGAAGGAAAAGTGCTAGGCAGATCATCAAAACATAGGATTTTTTAATGTATATTTATATTTATATTTATATAAAATTTCTACCTCTGAACTCAAATATTTTGTAGCATAGTAATTATAAAAACATTCTCTAATTAGCTTTTTTCCCATTAATTTTCCTGGTCAAATTAGGTAAGTTTATTTTATACCTATATCTATATATCTTGATAAACATATATAGATAATGCAATATCTAGTTTTTATTATATTTAGTAATAATTTAAATTTTATTTTGAGTTAATTAACTGGCATATTATTGCTTACTGAATGACTTTGACACCTTTGTTAAGAAAAACAACCCTGTATTATATATCCTCCCTTTTGGGTATCATGCTTCTCTAGAAAAAATAAACAGCAGCCTTTCTAGTAAATACTACTATTCTGAGTGTCTAAAGCATTTTATATTATTCCAGATATCTCAAGCAGCCACAGAAGGTTAAAAATGAAGTATTTTAATTTCTCATTGGGAAGTACACTTTTTTCAGGAAAATATTTTCTTTAATATTTTTTCCTTTCTGAAAATCTACTTTTTTTTCCTCTCCAAGGATTACATGAATTGGTTTATGTAAAATGAGACCTGAACTATTACCAAGTCTCAAAACACTTTTCCCGCAAGAGTTTCATTTACACTAAGGAATAGTATCTCTTTCTTTGGGATGGTGAGATGTGTCCTGGTTTAAGCCATGATAGTAAACTTGGAGATTGTTAGCACACACACACACACATGCAAACAACTGAGGTTACAGAAAAGGGAGCACTACTTACTGGCTTTGGAATAAGCCAAGCACTGAAGAAGTATTCAGATTTTGGCCTTGTAGTAGATCAGTACTTGTGGAAATAACATTACTTCTAGAGCACAGAACCTGTGCCCTAGGAATATCATGGATCTGAAAGTGTCTTAAAAGGTGGTCATGATCAATGGGTTACCCTAACTTCTCCTAGTGCAGGAAGGTCACAGATTAAATTGCAGCAACTTTTTAATGTCTTTGTGGGATCATTATTAGCATTAAGGCAAATGCAGATTCTTAGGAAACCTAAAATCCTAGAATACTTAATTTCTGAGAAATCAGCTCAGCATTTTACACATACTTTAATGTGGAGTAACTCCATTGTTGAAGAGGTATTGGGAAAACATCCTATTAGCTAATCACCATTGGCACCAACAAAGGCTCTTAAGACAAATGGCATATGCATTTGAGATGAAGTTTTTTTCTAATATAAAAATTAATTTCCTGATTTGTATTTCTTCTATACCTTTTAACCATCTGTAGTTACTACAGACACATGAGAACATTTCCACTTTCCTTTATCGCTTTGTTGCTAGGTAAGTGATAGAGCTGGTTACCATTTTTAACAGTGAACATAAAGTCATATCTGTTTCCATGCCAACAGATCCTCCTGGGAGAGTATATTCAGCAAAAGCTCTGAGGTGGTAACTCCTTTGCAGCTCCAGTGTTGCCAGCGCCTTGTGGAGCTTTGCAAACAGTGCCTGCTAGTGGTTTACAAATATGCAACCGACACGCGAGGATCATTCTCAGGCCTTGGTCCTGATTGGGGTAATTCCAGGTAATTGTTTACATTCTCTGTCCCCTTTGAGTTTGACGTAAAGTAATGCCACAGCACAGTTTGAAATCAAGAGTTTCTTTTTGTGTATATAGTTGGGGAAAATTGAAAGACGGAAAGTTCATACACGTGATAATCTATAAAATATTTTTCACCGGCACAATCTTTACCATCAAGGGACTGAACAAAGACAGCAATCACAAACTTGAACATGATAGAAATAATGTACAGGGAAATTAGTTTATTTTGTTGATATACTTTTGCTTTCAAAAAGTCAGTAAGACTTGAGAGGCTGAGACAAGAGGATTGCAGGTTTGTGGCCAGCCTCAGCTACTTAGTGAGGCTGTCCACAACTTAGTGAGACCTTGTTTCAAAATAAAGAATAAAAACTAGCCGAGAGTATAGCTCAGAGGTAGAATGACCCTGGGTTCAATCCCCAGTACCGAAAAAATAAATAAATAAAAAGTCAGTAAGGATACCCCAAATGTAATCAATTTAGTTTTTTTCTCCAATAGGGATATTTGAACATTTATCCTGGAGCTTTCTATAGTGAACAAGATGCCTTTAGTTTAATCATACAGTTCAGCATATCTCTACCACCACCTTCAACAAAAAAAATCTGCAGGAGGTGAATTTTTGTCAGGTTCCATTTCAAAATTGAATTTTGCGAAAATTGTCAAGTTAAAATAGTTTTCTAGAGCCAAGCATGGTGACTCACATTTGTAATCCCGGCAGGCTGAGATCAGAGGATCCGTGTTTTCAGCCAGCCTTAGCTACTTAGTGAGGCCTTCTGCAACTTAGTTTCTGCAACTTGTTTCAAAAATACAGAATAAAAAATAGGACTAGGGGTGTAGCTCAGAGATAGAATGCCCCTGGGTTCCATCCCTAATACTGCAAAAAAAAAAAAAAAAAAAAAAAAAAAAAAAAAAAAAAAAAAAAAAAAAAAAAAAAAAAAAAAAAAAAAAAAAAAAAAAAAAAAAAAAAAAAAAAAAAGAAAAAAAAAGAAAAAAAGTTTTCTACAATCCAAAAAACAATATTGTTTTGTTTTTAAGCTTCAAAAATATACACAGTAAATATGGAGTACATCTTAGCATTTCTCAAAATGACTGTCATTGCTATTAGAAATAAAATGAATATGTAACTTTACTTTTATTATGTGTACATTATAGTACTAAGGATAGAAGAGAGCAAGCCATGACTTGGCAAAACTAAGTAAGAATAAAAAAAAAAAATCCAACTAATGGTTGAATAAACAGTGAAGAAAGTTGAGCCACTATAAAAGTTGGGCTTTCTTTTTGAAGTAGCTAGAAATTGACCTGTTTATTAAAACGATCTCAGGGGGTGTAATAAAGCAAAATTTCTCTAGAAGTGACTTGTAGCAGCAGAATGGCTCAATATTATTCACAAAAAGTATTTTTATGATTTTATAGAGATATTTTAAATTTTTGTTTGCTTTAGGTTCTGTCACTGTGTTGCTACAGGACCTTTAACCTATTATAACTTTTCTGAAAATAATAACTTATTGCTCACAACAATGGTAGAGGTAAATAAAGTTAACCATTAATATTGAAAGTGTCAGTTATATTCTACAGTTTTAGTGGTTTGACTGAAACAAATTATTGAAATAAAACTTAGTAGTCTCATGAATAGTTTCATGTGATTTAAAAGAATGATAAGTCACTTTTTTATATATTATAGTAAATAAAAACCTCACATCCCAGTCTAGGAAAGAATTCATTCAAAGTTTTTAATGTCATTTCTGCAACTCCAGATTTCATCACCCAATTTCTGTTAACGGATGGTGCAGCTTTTGTGGGTAGGCAAAATAGGACCAGGAAGAAATTATGCCATAAAGTTGCTTCAGACCTTTCTATTTTCTTATTCTCCTGGTAGTCAAAAGAGATTTTCCTGACTCTGGAATCGTGAGTTCTGGCCTTCTGGTAAGAGCTCAGGATGACCCCAGTGTTGTGATTATGAGCATTTCGGAGTGTCACTGAATACATCTTCAGTCTTGCCCAACCTCAGAGCAGGTGTCAGACATGTCACAAAATGGGGCTCTATTATTGATAGAAGTTACATTGGGGATATGGTATAGATGTGAGCCTGGTGAGTTTTCTAATATTAAATTCCAGAATTAAATTCACTCACTCCAAGGCAGAGCTACATCAACCCCCAAATTCCACTACCTTTGCCTGATAAAGCTGAGTACCTCTAGTGATGGCAGGGGAGCAAATGAGAATGTAGCCTCTCTGCAGAGGCCTGAGCCAAGCATGCCTGGCTTCCTTCTTTCAAACCCACAAGCCAGATCACTCAGTCCTGGGAAGGGACCAGGAAGTTTACACTAGTGGCCCTTCTATGCAGAAACACAAAGAGTGGAAAGAAATATACATTTCTCCATAATATTTAGCTATTAAACTCAAATTGATGTACATTAATTTAAGAACATGCATTTTTCCTCTTATTGATAAGTAAGGAAATGTATGGCATTTTACTTCATATGTAGAAGTAACTACATATAACTTAATACGTAGAAGTAATATATTAATTATATATGTAAATACACATAATATACTTGTGAGGTATATATTACTAAATAATTTATGAGGAGATACATCTCTGTCTATTTTTGTCTATTTTTCCATGAAATTAAAAGAGAAAATAGTTAACGTCGGTCAGGTTTATCAACAATGTTTATCTTGACCTGACCGTAGCTCTGTGGGATATTTCCTGAGGCTTTAAAGATTGGATGGTATTTATTATATGGAAGAGAGTAGCCCTCAATTTTGCAATCTCACAAAAATAATAATAGGCACAACAAGTAAGAAGCCACTTCTCAGAGGTGGACTCAGAATAACTATGCAAATAGAATTTATATCTGAACTCAGATGGTCAATTAGACACATACATACAGTTCTAGGACACTAGCGTCCTTGAGGCCAGTACAATATTTCACTGTAACCAGGCTCGCTTGGGAATCTTTGGGATTTCCAACTACTTTCAGCCCCTAGGTTTATATGGCTTCACTAGCCAATTTCATCAAACCTAACCAGAAAACAGAAAGAGGGAACTTTGTTCCTTTGTTTTATGAGGCTACCATACCTTTGATACCAAAATACAACCAGAACATTATTGGTAAAGGAGAATGAATGTTCATTCTCACCCCTAAACATACATGCAAAAATCCTAAACCAAATATTAGCAAACCAAACTCAGTGTCAATTGATAATATATCATGACCAATTTCTGCTTATTGTATCAGTTCAAGGCTGCAATAGTATTAAAAAGTGATCATTGTAGATTGCTCCATTAATAGAATGAAGATCATTTCAAAAAATACAAAGAAATCACTTGGTAGAATTCTAGGTACATTCCTGTTTTAAAAACGCCAACTAGAAATAAAAGAAATACTGTAGTTTAACAGAGAATAACTATAAAAGCATTGCAACTAACATACCTAAATGTTGAAGGCACTCGGTTTTAGATGAGGAACAAGACAAAATTGCCTATTAGCACTACCTCTATTCAGCATTGTGCTGGAGGTTCTAACGGGTTTAATGAGGAAAATAGAAATAAAAGGCATCAGGTTTGAAGTAAAGAACTGAAATTCATTACTAGTATATATATTGTATTCATATGAATCAAATAAATTTGTAGATAAATTAAGTGAATTTAAGAATTTTGATGAAATCAAAGCCATTATAAGAAAATCAATTGTATTTGCCTACATTATTGACAAATAGTTAGAATATGAAATTTTAAATATCATTTTAATAGTATGAAAGTATATTTAACACAGGAGTAAATCTAACAAAAAAGGCATAAGATCTGTATCCAGAAAAATGTAAAAAATTAAAAGATACACCATATTCATCATGAGAACCGTTATTAGTAGTATGCAGTTCTCAAAAGTTCTATACATCTGCAGATTCAATGTCATCCTACTATAATTTGCAACAAATTTATCCTTATATTTATTTTGTATGGGGAAAACATTTTACCAAAGCTCTTTTTAACATTTATAATACAAAAAAACCAAGGAAGAAGAATAGATAAGACAGGCTTGAAATAGGCTGATAAATTGACAGAATTTATTAACTACTGTGTACAAAGATTTTATATAATAAAGATAAACTAAGTTAAGATGCTGTAAAGTTGCCAAAAGGATAAAGAAATGGAACCATTCTGGAAAGCCAATAAGCCAACCCAGGTCTACCTAGAAACTTGATTTTTTTGTTTGTTTTTGAAAATGACTCCGTAAGGCAATTTTACTTTTTGCAAAAAGGGTTTTGGAGACTTTATTTAGGACAAAAAGGAGTACATGTTGTTCATGAAAAATGAAGAAGTTTGTTTAAACAAATGATGCTAGGTCATTTAGATTTCCAAATAACAATGGAAACAACTTTATCTGTGCCATAAACAAAAATCATTTCCTGATTAACTGAATAAATAGATGTGGAAATCAAAACTAAATATTTCAGGAAATAATAGAGGGGAATATTTTAATAAATTTTTGATATATAGTTATTATGAAAACAGAACTAAAAGTGCTAAGAATAAGTAAAAAGATGAATACATTTGAGTGTATTAAAATTAAGAACATGTATTCATCCAGATTACTAAGAGGTGAAAAAGGAAGTCACAGAATAGAGCATACATACACACACACACACACACACACACACACACACACACACACACACACGTATAATAGAAAAGTGGGAAAGATACTTGAAAAAATATTTGAAATACTATTTAACCTAATTAATAATCAGAGAAATACAAAATTATAAAAGCAATGCGTACCCAACACTGTATGCCAAGAGTTGATGAGAATGTAGACAAATGGGAAGTGTCACTGCCAGTGTCAGTAAAAATTGGTACTTTTACAAACAGTTCAGCATTACATACTAAAGTGTACCCCTTTTGCAGCTATTCTACTCCCAGTAAATTCTCAGGAGAAATGTATGAATTTGGGCACCATGACCCATATTAGAATGATCATAGTAGAATTTACTCATAATATTTAAAAATTGGAAACAATTTATACATCCATGACGAATGAACACATTTCCTCTAACAGCTGTACAATATACTAGCTGTACAGCTATCAGTCCATATATCCATTAACAAATGAATGCACTTTCTCTAATATCTTTAAAATGAAGTATTGTACAGCACTGAGAAAGAGCAATATATACCCCCCCCCACACACACACACAACATAGCCATGTGGATGAGTCACAAACATGAATTTGAGCAAAAGAAGCCAAGTACAAAGTAATACATACTTAGTTCACTTGTTTAAATATTAAAAATCAGGCAAAACTAAATATATGCTTAAGGAACATATACTTGGGTGGTAAATGAGGAAGTAATTACCATAAAGGTCAAGGGAGTGGCTAACCTTACTGTAATTACAATTAAAATGTTTTAGAAGCCAAGGGGTTAAATACATGGTACCATTTATGGCTGTAGGCTGAAATAGTTTGACCCATCTATCTCAGACCAGGGATGGTCTTCTATAGGAAGTAGAATAGATGTTGCCAAGGGTAAGAAGAGGGGAATGAGAAACTGTGTGTGTGTGTGTGTGCACGTGCTTTTGTGCATGTGCACACACAGTGCTAGGGATTGAACGCAGGGCCTCACACATGCTAGGCAATTGTTTTACCACTGAGCTATATCCCAGCCCAGGAGGGGAAGCTGAGAATTAATGTTTAATGGATATGTTTGGGATGATGAAAAAGCTCTGAAATTAGTGCTGATGGTTATAGAACATTACAGAACATTCCTAATATACTTATTGCACTTAATAATATTGTACGCTTAATAATGGTAGAAAAAATAGTTTAGTTTCATGTTATATAATTTTATTACAGTAATTTTTTTGAAGAACACAGGACAAATATTCTGATGAACTTTATTTACTCTGCGTTCTCCAAACCAGGTAGCTGAGTTTAATCTGGGGGGATCAAGGCTCTTGTTCCTACTCCAGGAAGAGCCTAGAAGGTAGGTGTAGCTTACTTTCCAAGGTTAATCCCCTAACACTCTTGACATACTTCATGTTCTAGAGATATTCCATGGCCAAGAATAACATGGCACATAAAAGATCAATTCTGTATCAATCAGGAACTAAATAAGTGTATTTCTGATGTCTGTATGAAGGGTATTTGAACAAATGTATCCCTTGCCTCCTTATCTAAAGATAAGGAGTTAGTCTATGTGTGTCAAGCAAATGAAGACAGGGTAGTCAGGGCTACTTCTCCTTGTCATGAGTTAGCTGTGAGTTAGCTATTTTTGTACATCAAGAATAAGATAGAATAAAAAGAATTGTAAACTTTTTACATTTTTGGGGTGCTTTACACAAACTCTTAGACATAGTCTTTAAATTCACTTCCTTGAGATAGTATTTCTACTTAAAAAGTCAAACTGTATTACTTAACTCCATTGTAAAGAACATTTCAAAAATAATCTTTGATGTTCAGCTAGTGTGGGATCTCCCGAGAGATATTAATGGAGATACTAAGACGAATAATCCACTGTATTTCTCTGTAATGCTTTAAAATATCCCACAGCACTTGATTTAAGTAAGCAAAGTGTTTCTTCAGTGTAATTTCATAAGCACTTCTTTTTCAAGTCTTAAAAGCTTAACTTTCTCTGCTTCTATTAAAAAGTTTAGTTTTGTTGCATGTATACTACTTTCATACTTCCTACAGTATGTTATGCTTTATATTTCTGGAAAAAGTTCTATAATAATTGTACCTATTCGTTTTAAAGTTGGGACGCATATACAATAGCAACTATATGACAGTAGTAAAGAGCATGGTGTTGGAGCTGGCCTGTGTGGATTTGAGTCCTGTCTCTGCCATGTAGTAGCTGTGTAGACACAGGAAAGGCACTTGACCATTCATCTATAAAATGTAGCTACCAGTAATAGCTAAGAGAACTGAGCTGCTACTTGTAAAGCAATCAGAGTAGTACTGTTCCCATAGAAAACACTATTTAAATATTTGTTTAACAAAACAGTACAAACTAGCTGTGGTTCTGGACTTAGTGCTTTTGATTTTTCATGTGTGAAATGGACATTTTTACTTCAAAGGTTTATATGAATGCTATGGAAATGTCAATAGTAACGAATGCTTGGAAATTCTTTGAAAGAAAGTTGGTAGAAGTTGCTGTTTGCTGTGCATTTATCAGCACAATCAGAATGCATTTTCAAAGGAAGGTAG
Organism: Graphiurus murinus; assembly: GCA_004027655.1. Taxonomy (NCBI): domain Eukaryota; kingdom Metazoa; phylum Chordata; class Mammalia; order Rodentia; family Gliridae; genus Graphiurus; species Graphiurus murinus. Next base: position 57,195 of record PVLC010003094.1, read on the forward strand.
AATATCTCTCAAGTAATATAGAATAGTGTATTTTGTACCTCTGCCCTCAATAGGAAGAGAAGACTTTTTATCCCAAAAGGTGTCAGATTAATCATCATGACTCCACCGGCTCTTGACAAAATAATCAATCCATATAAATTACCCAGTGATATTAAGAAAATAATTTATATAATCTGTGATGTGAGAAATCAATTGTTTTATTATTCATCACCCATTATGGAATTTTGATTTAATTTAGTTTGTTGTATATTATTTTACTGCTCTATTAACTTAATGATTTGAACAATTACTTATAGTTTGTGATATTAGGTAATAAATTTAGTGAATATTTTTAGATAATTCATGATAAAATAATGTTTATATATATAATAGGAAGTTCTGACATTTTAATCTGATTGCTGTATGCAGTTTGATTATAATAAATTCATTTTCTTTCTACAAAATTGAAATAAAACAGTTGTAACTGTAATTTATACAGTTGTAACTGTAATTTATCAATATTATTTAACATAGAATAGAAGCTAATAGTGTTCTTGGTCTTCACTTTTTTCATATATCTATGGATTCATGATACTATCACTGGAGGATTCTAATGTCAAGTGAAGAAAATAAATTATTTGATGCGCTGCTGTTGTTTGTTTCCAAAACTACTGCTAAGTAGCAGTCTCCTGTGGCTATTTCTACTATGAATATTCCTCATAACTTTGTCTTGGCTTTATAGCATGTCCTTCTCATCGTTTCTTGGATGTATACTTTGAATAGTACTTTGTGTGTGTGTGTTTCACTGGGGATTGAACCCAGAGGCAATCTACCTCTGAGCTACACCCCCAGCCCTATTTTATTTTTATTTGAAAACTCTTCTCGAACTTACAATTCTCTTGTCTCAGCCTCCCAAATACTAGGATGACAAGCGTGTGCCACCATGCCTGGCTCTGAATAGTACTTTTTATTTGCATTTGTTCATATAAATTTTCTTGACCATTTCTCTCTAGACATGTAGATTGAACTGGCATGCTACTAATCGAGAGTTTTTATAGGAAAGGGGATTATATGTATGTGCAGTTTCATATTTGCAGTTCCTAATTTCTAAAGCTTTGAATTTCTTTTCAATGTGCTTTTATTGTTGCATTATCATTTCACATCATAATATAAATCATGTTGACATTGACATACATGCACACAGTACTTGATGCCCCCCCCCGGATTTTTTTTTTTTTTTTTTTTTTGCGGTACTGGGGATTGAACTCAGGGGCATTCTACCTCCCAGCTATATCCTCAGCCCTATTTTTTATTCTTTATTTTGAAACCGAGTCTCACTAAGTTGCGGAGTGCCTCACTAGGTAGCTGAGGCTGGCCGCGAACCCGGATCCTCCGGTCTCAGCCTCCCGAATGCTGGGATTACAAGCGTGCGCCACCACGCCCGGCTCCCCCCCAGGATTTTTAAAAACAGGACCCATTTGTTGGCAAGTCTGACCTGAACTGATATGACATGAAGTTACTTACAGTCTTTACCTATCTGATTTATTATGCATATTTATACTTTTTATTATGTAAATACTAATAATTTGTTTATAGAATGCTGTCTCAGTGCCCTAGTAGAGATGTTTCTAAAATCTGGGAAAATACATTTGGCTTCAAGGTTCACATATAACCTGTAATCATAAGTACTGTATAGTCTAAGAATATAACATTTATAACTAGTATGAATGTTAATCTTTAACATTTTATGTTACCTATAGGCATAATCCATTAATAGTAAATTTTAAATTACAATTAGTATTTCCTTCCAACTTTTTAAAAACATAATTACTGTTAATGTGGTTTGTCAAATTCTCATATCCCATGATTTAGAGAAGTATTTGACAGGCTCTATACATTACTTACAGGAACTGATAGTGAATTTTAAATTAATATGAGCCACATAAACAATTTGAATACAATGATTTTTTTATAGGATTTCTTAGGATACCAGTCTCATATGTTGCTTCTATACTCAACTCTTTGAGTAAGGTTCTGTGACCTTCCCTTTCCCAATTTTGGGGAGGAAATCTTATTATATGAATTGCATTGCTATAATAACTTTTTCATGTAGTATATGCAAATTACTAACCACATAATTCTTTAGTGAGAGATATTAATACTAACTTGTTTGTGACAATCTAATTGTTTAACTATTATTTTTAGGTATTTACTACCAGGAAGCACCCAATTCTTCATGAGAACACCAACCTACAACACGAAATACAGTTCTCCAGGAATGACTCGCTCCAATGTTTTGTTTACATCCCGATATGGCCATTTGTGAAACTGAAGGGAAGATCACCATAGGTTATGCATAATAGCAATTCATTTATTTCCTCAAGTTGAACATGCAAAGAAAGTGACCATTAAGTGCTGTTTAGTGTATATATGACATATATATATATATATGTGTGGAAATATGTACACACATGCATTGAAGTAACATATATATTTATTATAATATATGAAAGAAGAATTAGTATAAAACTGAACATAAGAGTTAATCTTTCTGGAAGTGTAATAAACCATGTTAAAATTGTTTACACAAATACGTGAATGTCTAGAATTTGCTAGGTTTATAATTCCTTCCTACTAGAAATGTTATTTTTGCTGCAGAGTATATAAAACAATTGATCTTGAAGATCCCATTACAGTGTTAAATTATTTTTTAGATAACACAGCTTTTGACTTGAAGAAGCACTAATAGTATAATACCTTATTAGTTCTGTTATACTAGCCATTTAAAATGAAACACATGAAATTTAGAAGCTGGTGTTGCTTTATGATAGGATTAAGTATAAAATGGATTTACCATTACTATAGTACATTGTAAAGTACTAGAAAAAATCCCAACCTGATTCTCTAACATTTTATTCCTTTGTGTGGGAATTTAGTTACCTATAGTAATGTAAATTTTCAACAAAGATCTGATAAGATCATACTATAATCTAAAATTGAAGACAATCTAGTGGTTAACAATGAAACTTAGGGAGTCAAATAAAGGAAAAGAAAATGGTGGTAGTGACGGAATCTTTCTATATGACTTTTGTGTCTCATACCATTCATTTTTATTTGGAAAATATATCTTTGATAGGTTCTAACATATGGTTAAATACAATTCTTCTGCAGAAGTAGAACTGACATTTCAAACTCATTTTGATGTTAAAAGATAATTCGTCACACTTATTGTATAGCAAGTTTCTCAATGTTGAGACTAATTTACATTGCAAAGTCTAATACAGTAGTTTTTCATTGCACGATAGAAAATAAATGATTTTGAGTAGAAGATTTCAGTGATCAAACATTTCTAGTCACTGACATACCATTTAGGTTTTTTTTAAAGTACAAAATAAAGTTTTCATCTTTTCCAAAGTTATTATGCATATGCTTAATACAATTTGCTTTATTTTCTTGCTTAGAGTATCAATATCAATAAGTGAGCTTTCAGCTTTTCATAAAAATTACAAACAGCACTATCATTGACCGAACTCCAAGGTACAATATTTCTTTTAGAATTGTATTTAAACTTCTTTCCCCAGTAATTTTTCTCATAGATGCTAATTATTTGCAAAATTCATGAATGTTTTACCTCCTTTTAATATCCTAAAAGCTATTTCCAGTAAATCAAGAAACGGCCCCAAAGCAGGAGAACTGAGACAGGCAAATTGGCCCGGTTTAATTCACAAGCTGGATAGCTGGCAACCCAAAGTTGTAAGTTAGATATATTTTGCTTTTAAAGCTATCTTCTGAGAGTGTGTTGGGATGAAATTATTCATTTCTTTCCTACATTGTTGCTAGTTACTTGATTTTTGTGACTACTTAGCATCCATATTCCAGTGGAGACCTTTTCTTGCTGGATGCATCCCAAGTACTTTGTTAATATCTTTGCAGAAGAAGAGGATAAGGGTTTCAGGATGATGAGAATAGTGTAGTGTTTATGACTTCCATTTTGTGAATTCTTAAATATGTTATAGGATTTTTAGAATTAATAATGCAAAAATTGGGATATTATAATTCACTCTAAGAATGATCAAGTAAGCCATTTCATGGGGCACTTTTTAGGCATTTTTCTTTTAAATTCACGAAAGGAGCAACAACTTGAAGTGCCTGATACATGATGTCAGCCCAGTTTGTTGCTTGCTTTCGCTTAAATTACAAATGGTTGAGAATGTCCAACACTGAGCGAGATCCTCCTTCTAGAAACATACACACATGCACATACACATACAATAAAAAGCTAAGAGTAAATTTAAATGAATGAAACTGCCCAGCTATCTGATGAACCAAATCTCACTTCTCTAGCTACTTAAGTCTGGCTTTATTTTGAGCACTAGAATTTTATTACCCACATTTGCCTATTTATACTGATCTTGCTTGATATGATGAAGTCATGAATAAAAGCCATGTGCTCATTATTTATGTATACTGCCTGGTGTGCTGTGGACTGTGGCGGCTGTAGTGCTATTCTCCAGTGAGCAACTGAGAAGAGAAGACACAATAATAAACCATGGGAGTCTCCAGAGGCCATAGAAATGTTTTAGAGGTATAAAATATTCCTTAGTTTTTATTATAAATTTTTTATTCACAGGGTAAAAACATATCAGCATAAGTGATAGTACAGGTCTGACTCTCCTAGGAGAGAAAATAGCTTTATCTGAAAAATTTCAGAAGCTACTTCATATCACCAGGGATTTTAAAAAGGGAATTAGGTGTACTTACAATGAAAGCATACTTTCATTCTGTTAGAGAAAAACATACCCCTGCTCATTTGATAAATCTTAAGATTGCAAGGCTTTCCAAAACTGTAGGATTGAGATGATTTCCAGAATTGCCTAAGAAATAACCTTTTTATTTTAAATCATCACCTATAAATGTAGTCTGAGACTGCAAATTGGTTTTCACCTGAGTAATCCAGCATTATAAATTTGTTACCATTTGCTTTATGTAATCTGTTGAATGTACTATTGTGATTCATATTTTGATTAATTTTACTAGCAACAACACATTTTATTTTATTAGCATTTCATTTACTGCGAATGAGGTTGTAACAATAAATATAGAAATGGCAATGGTAACCTCTCTTTAGTATGTAGTTGAATATTCCTTGTTAGCATTAAGATGCAAAGATACATAGATTTTATCATATGTCTAAATTAGGTCCAAATACACAAAAAGTTTCCACTACTTTCTCCTCCCTAAAATTAAAACAAAACTAAATCCAAACAAAATACCATTTTTTTATCTTATATTTATGCACAATTAGATAATAGTTGTTTCTAGACATTAAGAAGATGATTTCATTTTAATTTTCTTTTTAACTTGGAAAGTAGATGAGCATGAAATTTTATTTAATTTGAAATCTCAGATGTTTTACTACAAATAAATCAAATGCTTTTTTCTTTAACATGTCAAAGTTGTTCTGTATAAAAAATTCTCTTTAAATTGAAAAATATTACATATTCAACCTTTTTATAAAGTACCAAGAAATAGAGCTGCATAAATTTTATTATTTAATTTTCTGTAAAAGTATAATTTTCTGTAAAGCATTGATTCATTTTTAAATGTATATTCTTTAAAAAATAATAGGAAATACCTCAAGAGTGACAGAAGATCTTTTCCTTTTTTCATTCTGTGATGCTAATTTACATTTTGAGTCTTAGTTTACTTGGTTCTAATAGTTAAACAATAAAAAATGTAACTATACAAATAAGTGTGTTTCTGTGACCTGATGATTTTGGAGTAGTTGCTCTTCTTTTTAAATTAGAAATTTATATTTTCAAGAGTTATAGTATTTAAGTATCAGTTATTGGTTATCTTAATATTTTGAGCTAATGTTGATTTATAAATAAATTAAAAATTTAGAAATATATTCATGATGAAAATTTTATTCCTTACACTGCTTTCTCTTTTTCTCTTCTTCTTCTTTTTTTAAATTCCCTTTGAAGCTTTGAACTTTGCGTGGACAAAGCCAACAAGAGAAATCCTGCCTTTTAAACATTGGTTTTCCTTGAATTTTATGGTGGTGTGTTTTCCCTGAGCAACAATAAAATTTAGCTAAAATATGTTATTGAATCAAGTTCAGTTTACTGAGATTTTTAGAAATCAAGTTGAAATCTCTATGCCTAAAATCAGTGTTAATTGTTTGGACCCATATAAAGCAAGATACGTTGCTACAAATAACAGTCTTGCAAATAAAAAAAAAAAAAGGCATATTAAAACTTATTGCTGACTTTGAGATTGCTGCCACTTTTTAATCAATTTTTGTCTATCATAAATAGGTCTATGTTATCTTGAAGGAAAATTACTCAGGTAACACATTCTGAGCTGCATTCTCTAGGAAAAGCCACTTAGAACTTTCACTTTATCCCTGCCTACTAACTTGAAAGCTATTGGTAAAGACATCGTTTAGTAGACTAATCATTCTTAAATTAATAAGAAGGCTTGCCTTTAAAGAGTGATCAGATAATGCTGATATTTCTCATCCAAAGGCTAACAACAATTCTTGGTTTTGAGTTCATACAGTAACTACTGTACATGTTACAACATGTGACTATTAATGCATTTGCAGAAGGTTCTGGGTTTGAGGATTAGCTTGAAAGCAATACATGTGCTAATATGAATCATGACTAAAATTATCTTCATGTACTTTACTACCTGTATATGAATAAAATGTCACAGAAAATATGCTTGAAATGTTAACACAGTATGCAATTAGCACTGCATTGTCCTGCTGCAGCATGTGGTATCTGTATGGTGAAGTTACCTTAATTATTCAGATATGTTACTAGAATAAAAATGTTTAATATAAAAAAGCTACAACATGTCATCAGTGCTTATTTATGTTTTACACACACACACACACACACGCACACACACACACACTTATAGAAGATATTGGCCCCCAGTTAAGCTTTCAAGGTGATGAGACATTTTTTCACAGTAATTTTTGCTGTTGCACAGATGTCAATAGCACTATCGGGATAATGCTAGCTGCTACTAAAGGCAGATCAAGTAAACAAAGCCGGTGTGAACTCCTCTCTTAGCTGGAAAGCAAAACTTAGAAATGGCACTTATTTATATTTCTAGCATCATAGATTATGAAAACAGTATTACTAATCTGAGTGGAATTGTGTTGGTATCTCAGGCATGAGGTTCATTGTTTTCAGGAACTGACAATTTCATTATTGTTAAAATTTAACATACTAAGACTCAAAAGGAAGCATATCTTAATCTTATGCACCATCATATGGTTGTTCTTTAAGAAAATTATATATAAAGAATTTAGAGCCAGGTATTTAGACCACACACTTGTAATCCTAGTACTTGGGAGACTGACAGGTTCAGGAACAGCCTCATCAACTTAGTGAGGCTCTCAGCAACCTTGAAAGACCCTGTTTCCCAACAAACAAACAAACGAAAAACAAACAAATGAGCTGCAGTATAGCTTGGAGATAGAACATCCCTGGTTTAAATCCATAGTACCCCACCCCCAATACACAGAATTTAGAGTAATTTTCCTTCATTAATTTATTTTCACAATGCTTGAACCCAGTGTTTTACTTGTAATAGGCAAGTACTCTGCTGAGTTACATCCTAGTCCAGAATAGTTTTCTTTTAAAGGAAGGAAATTCCTTTGGATAAAAATCCCATTATATGCTGAGTGCAATGGTACATGCCTATAGCTACATAGGAGGCTGAGGTAGGGTTGCAAGTTCCAAGCTAGCCTCAGTATCTTAGTGACACCCTGTCCCAAAAGGAAAAATACTGGGATGTAGCTTACTGGTAGAATGTTTGCCTAATGTAGATGAGGCCCTGAGTTCAATCTTACTCCTACAATAAAGGAATAAAAATCCTATCATGTGGTGGGTCCTTTAATGTCCTTGATTTTGGTAATTTAAAACCAAATGGTATAAAAGTTGAATTTTAAAAATATATTTTTAAAAATTCATGCTATTTCTATAAAGTTATTTTATAATGGCTTCAAAAGTTGGATTCTTTGATTTCTTTTTTCAGTGACAGATAAAGATGAGACCGATGTGTGTGGTTTGGTATCTCCTTATTTTACCAAGTAAATTGATGTATATCTTTCTATATATATCTCAAATTATATATACATAATTCATAGATGTACAATCCATCTAATTAAATGTCTGAAAATCTTTTTAATTATAAAACAAAGCATCCTGAAATAATTTATAGCATTAGAAAATTATAGTGGCTTAAAAATATAATGAACATTAAGCTGTTTTGTAAAGTAATATAACAGATTTTTAAGCTAATTTGGAGGGAACTGGCTTTGAATGTTTTTTCATCGTGTATGTAGAGATGATTCTGACAACAATGCCCTTCACATGGTCAGGTAAATTTGGAAAACATTGGGTGTAAAGCCTGGAATGTGTTCTCTGCTTTCAGGAGTTCTCAGAGTCTTTAGTATCTTAAGGTGCATTGAGAATCTTAGAAAAGGCCTGGAGATATACTCCTTGGTACAGTGTTTGTCTTGTGTGCTCAAGGCCTTGGGCTCAACCCCCAGCACCACAAAAAAAAAACCAACAACAACAACAAAAAACCCACAGAAAATGAGTGTCTCTAGAAAGGAGCTAGAATATACTTCAGTTCAAAACTATTTTTACCATGGTTCATTTATTGTAATACATTTCCCAAGACTAGTCTCCTACGTGATCAAACTTTGAAAAACATCAAACTAAACCAATTCATTTACTAATAGATTAAGGTGTTTAATAATTCATTTATCAGATACCAGCTGGAAATATAATAATGAATATGAAAAGTAAATCTAGTGCAAGAAATTTACAAGGACTCGTCACATGAGAATTTGGCCATTTTCAGAGGAATGCTTGGACCAGGGTTTCAAGAGGGATGGGTTGAGGCCAAGAAGGATGGCCGTAGATAAATAGCCTTCATGGTAAACATGAATTATATTAGACATTTGTATAATCGTGATGTGCAAAGTAATATAAAACACTTAAGAATGTGGTCAGAATGCCATCCAAGCCCTTATGAAAAGATGTTAGTCATTTTTGGATTCTTATATGATAAAAATCTGTCTGTGATAGTATAAAGTTGCCCATCAGCAGATAAGGGCTTGGCATAATATGGTGGTATATTTAGAAGCACTTGATGGCCATCTGAAAGTATATTGTAAAACACAAAGGCCTGTTTGTAGCTGACTTACACAGCTGGAATTTATTCAAAGATCATTATATTATTTGTGAGAGACAATTATCATATCAGATTTTTTTTAGGTGTTTTTAAAGCTAACATGGTAGGGATTTTGTAGTCTTAGTAAATTTCATATTATTCAGTTCTGTTTTAGCTCAGTAAAATATTGTTAAATTAATCTCCCTCTTTAAAAATATACTAAACTTACCATTCACTATTTTAAACTATAGTAAACTAACCATTCACTTAGGATACATACTATATAGTACTATAGTCACCTAAACTGAACTATTGTATGCAGTTATATAAAAAATAAGATTTTTGTAGATGGAATAGTGTTTTGTCTGTTACTTAGAAAGGGACATTCATCATTTTAAAGCATTATAACAAGGCTGCGTTCAATATTTGATATGCTAATAGAAACATAGAATGAAAATAAGCAAACTTCACCTTTTGTTTTAGGAATAAGTGCAAATGGACATAGATTTTTTTAAAGAACTAAGGACACTGTAGTGGCAAAAACTTTCAAGTGCAACCACAAAACTATATTTAGCCAAGCTTCGTTCCTTTTCAGCTCTGTTGTTGCTAGTGTTAGAATAAGGTAACTTTTAAAAGATTGAGAAGCATAATAAAATTAATTTTTTAAACCTGCAGCATGCTGTTAGCAGTAAAAATGTTCATATATCTGCATGTTCATAATATATCTGATTTAGAAGAAGAGGATATGACACAGCGTATATGAAAAATTGAGAGTCTATAAACCTTAATACAATCTAAGAAAATACCATTTCAGCATATTACCTCATTTTCATTAAAATGATGAAAATGTGAATACAGAAAATCACTTAGTCCTTAGGCTAAAAATAGGTAGATCATCAAAACCTAATATCATTTTAGCACAAATTGGTATTTGTTCAGTAAGTGTTCTATATCATAATGTGAAAAGTACAAAGGAAAACTCCAATTTCGGGAAGAAATTGAAGGGATTGTCTTAAAAAATAAGCAAACTTAGCTAATTTTATTGTGTTTTGACTTCCCAAACTGAAGCAACAGAATTTTCATGAAGCATTCACCACAAATAAAAAATAGATTCCTCAGAAATTAGCTTGATTTTGTATTTTTACCCTCAGGTTTCTCAGTCAAATATTACTTATATTCGCTTTTTGAATTCTCTTTTCCCTGGTATTTCTCAGCTTCTAAATATTTTCTTGCTCAGCTCCAGGTTTTCTCATGCATTACCCTCTTAAAATGCTAAGTAAATCTTGCCTATTTGTGCTGTTTTAATGAAAACATTGAGTTCTTATGTTGATAACACAGAGCAGGAAAGGCACAGTGATTCCCATTTCTGTATCATTATTTACTTTTTGGGACTGATTTTTTTTTTTTCCTTAGCAATTTGGTCCAGCATGGTGTCCTATTTCTCTGAGCAGCAAGTTAATGATTACAACTTCTCTGTGTTCTGTGGATACTCAGAATCTCTTGAGAGTGCCTGTCCTGGTAAACTACAAGAAACCCACTTCATGTTCTAGTGGTTGATTTTACATGTTCCTACACATGCTAGAAATTTCTACAGTAGTCTGCAGTCTGCAGATCTGATCTTGGTGCCTGATTATTCGATAGGGACTTAGATTTCTAAAGGGCACCATAAGACTACAAAGTAATCCAAGGTTTGGGGGGAAAGATTGGCTTCTACTTTCTTAGCTTCCTTAGCTTATTGACACTCATCTCCACTATTTTTTATTTTTCTCATATAGTAGAAAATATTCTGGAATAGGAAGCAGACAGAGCATGTGGGTTCCAATCCTGAGGGTGCTATGAGACAGCCAGGTTGGATGGGAGTCCTTGTTTCCTAAAAATAAATACCAACTTGGTCTATTGTGAGAAAAATAGTAGGCTCTAGTTTCTAGAGTAATGGAACTCTGCAACTTAGACCTTGTTTCAAGAATTAAAAAATATGCCTGGCATGGTGGTGCATGCTGGTAATACCAGTACTTGGGAGGCTCAGATGAAGGACCCCAGGTTTGTGGCCAGCCTCAGCTACTTAGTGAGACCCTCTGCAACTTAGTGAGACCCTGTTTCAAAAATAAAGAATAAAAAATAGGGCTGGGGGCATAGCTCGGAGGTAGAATGCCCTTAGGTTCAATCCCCAGTACTGAAAAATAAAATTAAAAATGAAATAGAGCTGGAGTTGTAGCTCAAAGGCAGAACACTCCGGGGAACAATCCCCAGTAACTAACTAAACTAACTAACTCATTCTCATTCTCTCTCTCTCTCTCTCTCTCTCTCTCTCTCTCTCTCTCTCTCTCTCACACACACACACACACACACACACACACACACACACACACACACACACACACACACACACACACACACACACACACACCACAAATAGGCCTAAGGAAACGTGTTACCAAGTGGTAATCTGTGGACCACCGACTTGGACCTGGAACCGTGGAGCCAAAGAAATGAGGCAGACAACAGTCTCATGCCATTGCCAATTTTATTCTGGAGATCTGTGAGCTTTATAGCCAGTAGAACACAAGAGATTATTTAAGGTGACAAACTACGTGACAGCCCTAAGTACAAAGCACAATTGATTATTCACAGAAGAAGCTAAGTCAAGGTCTTTTTGTAAAAGAAATCTATCTGGTTACAGAGAACATTCGTATCTCTAGAGCTATACAAAATCAGAATGTCCTGGTTTAGCAGGAAGCATGAGAGTTCAACCAAGGACTCTTTGTGTTCCTTCACAAGATGTTCCCAATGGCCTGTGTCCTGACAGTAATCATTATCATCCACTCGGTAACAACATTCTGGGCATACACTAAATTGCGTTCACTGTGACTAGCATGGGAGGCACAAGACTGAAACTTCTCTAATGACTCATGCACTCCTAGACAGGTAGCAGATGCACGGAAGGGCTGTCTGCTTCAGAAGTGGGTCTGGGATGTTGTCTCGGCTTGTGGAGTCGCCCTGACTTGGTACCTGGGCTGTGACTCACTTTCCCCGGGGCAGAGTGGGAAGCCAGACCCACCCACCGACCTCTGGGGCTTATCAATATAGGCCTGCCTGAAGAGCTCGTGAAAGACAAGACAGGCATCCTCAGTAGACCTGGGTGGGCAGGGAAGGCACTGAGTGCTCAGTGTGGCCTGTCCTCTGCTGCCCAGGCACTGCAGAACCCAGGGTGGCCAGGTGGGGATGGGGACTGTGGCCCAGGACTGGGTCCCCGGGGAGTAGAGGAGGGCAGGGACTGGGAGCATGGACAGACGGTGAGTTCCTATCCACTCAGGCCTGGCTCTTTTTCTGTAAAGTGACTATCACGTGCTGGATGGTGGTGCATGCCTGTAATCCCAGTACTTGGTAGACTGAGACAGGAGGATTGCAGGTTCCAGGACAGCCTCAGCAAGTAGGAAGGTCATTAAGATTCTTTCCTTGAAGGTATTAAGATAGTTCTCATGGACTCCTTGGTTAATGTTGATCAAAGGAATTTTTAAGCCAGGTGTTGTAGAGCACACCTGTAATCACAGCCCTTCAGAGGCTGAGACATGAGGATCGTAGGTTTGAGGCCAAGCCTGCAGTATCTTATGAAGACCCTCTTTGAAAAATATAAAGTAAAAAAGGGCTGGGTATGTAGTGGTAGAATGCCCCTGGGTTCAAACCTCAGTAATACACACACACACACACACACACACACACACACACACACACATACACATACACACAGGATTTTTTTTTTTATATAAAAGGAGCAAGCCTGGCCCCTCCTCTTGTTCTGGCTTCTCTTTGGAGTTTTGATCTCTCCCTGTCAAACCACTCTACCACGAGGCTTCCGTCAGAGCTGGGCAGAAGCAGCACCATACCTTTGAATCTTCAGAACTATGAACTCAATCTTTTTCATTTATAAAGTTATGTAGCTGCTAGTTGTATTGACCCTAAAGAGAGGAAGGACAGTAAAACACCATGTTCCTGAAAGTCTCCTTTCTGTTCCCCTAAACCTAGCCAAGTGAAGAAAATAATATGAACAAGCGTGGGAAGGAATATTCAGAAAATATTATCTTGAAGGACACTGTCTGGGTTTCATGTACACTGCAAAGTAGGGCAAGTTAGTATTATCTGTAGAAGGCTACTTTCTTGCATGTGCACCAGAACAGTTGCTCCTTGGGATTCTGCATACAAGCAAATAATGCAAACGGATGCTGGTGATGTCACTGACTCTGCAGCCTGAGAGATAAAACCCCGATCTCAGAAGGCACAGGTGCTAACTGAGGGCACTGTGGAAAGGATACATGTCTAGCCAGCGTCCACTGGCCAGAACACTGCGAGGGAGAGGAGGTACTGCTTGGCAAAATGCCTTGAGGGATGGAGGTATTACCGGTTTAGCCTGTCACCACTGAACTCTTTTTCCAGAAGTCACTGATCTCTTGTAAGCTTCCCCAATACATCATATGTCTTGAACACTGTCTCCAGGCACTTTCTCTGGCCTGTCAGCAACCTACCCCACTACCCTGGCACAACTGAGCTGTAGATGTGACCTAGGTATTTCATTTTAGGAATGAAATATGGAATAACACAGAGTATGTGTGGATAGATGTGTGGCTGGCCAAATCCCAGATTCCCAGACACCATGCTTACGAGATTGGATTTTTACCCTTTAAGCAGTGGAATCAGTGGAGTTTTTTTTTTTTTTAATAAGTAGTGAAGAGAGAGGATCTGCATTCTATGGAGCTGGCTCTGCTGCCTGTGGAAGAGTGGGGAAAGCCTTGGTTTGAAGTAGCTGGCGGCCAAGGAATAGTTAAGACACTATAATAAGATTCCTCACGAGTTAGAACTCAGACCTAAAGGTAGATGAGTGGGGATGAGTCAGATTCAAGAGACATTTCGAAGAAAGAATTCTTCAGAATTGTTGACCTACTTTCTATGAAGAATAAAGAAGTCAAGAAATAATCTAAACAGTTTTTATTGTTCAAATTTTCATTTAGTGCAAAACAAAACAAAACATGATTAACTGTGTTTAATAGGTAGGCTGAAGTTTCTCCTTTCAAACCTGCTTTTCTTGGCTGTGGCATGTAATTTCATTTTAACAAATGTGTTGAATATTGGCTGTGTCAGGAACTGTACTAGCTAGCAAAGGAACACATTATTAATAGGATAACATCCTTGCTTTTCATGAACTTAAATTCTAGTACAGGAAAAGTAATCAAAGCAAATAATTATGAGCTATAATAAGAATAAACAACAGAGGTGTATGTAAGGAATTCTATCAAGTGTTCTATTATTGTTCACATTTAAGACCTCTCTATAATGGGAGGAACTGTCTCTGGTTCCCAGACAGAATGGCCGATGGACATCAGGAATACTTGTTAATCAGAAGGCAGAATTGCCTGTCTACTATTGTAAACTATATATAGGGGCATATACTAGAAAAAAAACCACCTTAAGATGGAGGTTTTTCTTTAGAAAAGATTCCCAGATTTTTTCTAGTTTTGCCTTTAATCCAGATGAGAAGTGTGCGATACAGTTTCTATGAGGCTGGACTTTGGAGCTAAACTGCCAGGATTTAAGTCCCAGGCTCATTACTTACAAGTGCTCTGACCCTCAGAAAATTCATTACTATCCTGCTTCTCATTTTCTGTATCTGTGAAATGGGACTGATAATGATTGTACCTATACGGTTTTTATGAAGTTTGTGCATTTCTTTTTTTTTCTTATTTCATTAACTTTTATTTATTTTTTAAAAATTTTTATTATTCAGCATGGATTTTTTTTATACATTTCTTGAGTACAACAGGGTTACATATACATTTATGACATATCAATCATTGTTAGAGCACAATTAGCACCACTTCTTTGTTTTCCACTTATAACCCACATTCTTAACATAGCCTGGTCAAGCAAACTTTCTAGAGTCATAAAACCATAAACCTTTAGAGTCATATATTTACTTTCTAAGAAGTAGGAGGGTCTTTCATCTACGCATCCTAGGAGCAATCACCAGCTTTTGAGACGCCAAAGTAGCCATAGCAGAATAATCAGTATAATTACTCATATATGCAGATAGCAACTGCCAGGAGGGAAAGGGCCCAGCTGGGCTCACACAACTCCCCCGTTTTTATTTTAAAATGAACGAAGGACTGTGCCTGTCTTAGGTCGTTTCCTACCAGGTGCATAATCTTACCCGTCATGGGGTCTCGATGAGTCATTCAACGAGCCCTGTCTTAGGTTGATATTGCCCTGAGAAAATTGTACCCGTCATTGACTACCAGGCCCTGAGTGAGGCAGTGCTTGCAGTTTTATTCCATGTAAATCTGCTCGTATACTAATAAAGGTATTGATCACAAGGCGTACAACGAGTGGTAGAATGCATAAGCCTAGAATGACTATTGCTGTTGCTCCGATAACTCCTCCCAGCAAGGAGGTAAACGAGGGCCAGGTAGGCACCAAGGATTGAAGCCGATTTACAAATGTCTTAGCTGTTTCTGCCACATTAATAGAAATGGGCTCCGCATTATGTAGAAAAAAATCTCCTGGTGTAACTTTAACAAATCCTTTTTTTGATTGGTGCATTGTAATCATACATCTTTGTTAGGTACAAACTGATAAAGGCATACATGCACACATTTCTCATTTAACCCTTCCCCAATCCCTGCCCCACTCCCTCCTCCTCCCTCCTTCTCAAAGTCAGTTTAGTGATTGACTTTGGTGTGTTCATGAAAGTACATCATGCTCATTAGGGTGTCCCCCCTCCCCCCATAACCTTCCATTAAGTCAAATTCTTTGTTCACCTAAGGATTCTCCTTCTTCATCTGGAGTCCCTCTTATGTCCCATTTTCTCCCTAGCTTCCACATATTAGGGAGAACATTCGATTTTTAACTTTTTGTGACTGACTAATCTTACTTAACATAATGTTTTCCAGTTCCATCCATTTCCCTGCAAATAACATGATTTTGTTCTTCTTTATGACTGAGTGAAATTCCATTGTGTACATATCCCATAGTTTTGTAATCCATTCATCTGTTGATGGACATCTTGGCTGGTTCCATAGTTTGGCAATTGTAAACTGTGCAGCTATAAACATAGATATGAATGCGTTGGTCTGATAGTTTGGTTTCCGTTCTTTTGGGTAGATACTCAGAAGTGCTATTGCTGGATCATATGGTAGGTTCCTTACCATTCATCTGAGGATCCTCCATACTGTTTTCCAAAGTGGTTGCACTAATTTTCAATCCCACCAACAATGTATTAGGGTTCTCACTTCTCCACACCCTCCCCAGCATTTGTTGTGGTTTGTGTTCTTGATGATTGCCATTCTGATTGGGGTTAGGTGAAATCTCAAGGTAGTTTTGATTTGCATCTCTCTGATTGCTAATGATGTTGAACATTTCCTCATACATTGATTGGCCACTTGTATTTCTTCTTTTGTGAAGTGCCTATTTAGATCCTTTTCCCATTTTTGATTGGGTTATTTGTTTTCTTAGCTGTGAGTTTCTTGAGTTCTCTGATATTAGTACTAATCCTAGATATTAGTACTCTATCAGAAGAGTAGCTGGCAAAAATATTCTCCCACTCTGTGGGCTCTCTGTTGAGGTTCTTGATAGTTTCCTTTGCTGCACAGAAGCTCTTCAGTTTAAGTGAATGAGATGAAGTCTAATTTTCATTCCCTATGATAGGAAACCTTCAAAATAATGATACCCAGAGGTTAGGTTTTTTACTTTATTAAATAATACCTTATTGATTAGGTGCAGTTTTTAAAGGTTATTTTTATTATATGGTTTCACAATAGATTCTCATTCTATGTTGTATTTACAACTGATTCTCATATATCTTCAACTTAATGACTTGTAACATTGGAAATTGCACTCGCATTGATTACTGTTTGCCACGCCATGATTCTTTCTTTCTATGTTACTGATATGATGTTTTTTTCTGTCCTTCTATCAATATTTTAAATAATCTTTATCACTGGATACCTTTTTATGCTGAGATTTAAATGATAAACAGACAACTCTTGCTGTTCAATGATTATGTTTTCTCTAACATCTTTTCATCTAAAATATGCTTTTGTTATTGGTTTTCAATACATGGAAAGATGAATTCAAAAAGCTCTATTTTTGCCTTCAATGGCTGTTCCTGTTTATCAACTGCTCAGCTGTGCTGTTGCTGTTAGTGACATTGTTGGAGCTATTTAGCTGAACTATCGCTCAATTAGTCTCTTTTCATTATTTATATGTAATCATTAATTAATTAATATTATTTTCTCTTCAATAGAATAGTCACCTTGAGGTATAACATATTCAAGTGGGTCCTGGGGGCAAGGCAGAACTGGAATAAGCATTGATCAGCCCTTCCCTTGGTATCACACCACACACAGTGAGCTGCACCTAATGCAAACCCGAGCTACCAGACCGTGCATTACAAGTTCATTTCCAGGCCTTTGACATATGTGGGCTGCAGAACACTGTGATAATTTAGAAGTCATTTTTGTGTCTTGGAGGCAGGAGGTCCTACTCTAAGGTTTTAAGCACTATAATGGTTGTTTTTTTCTGAGGTTGTTTCTCTAATGTGTAAATCTCCCAAGCAAAAGGAAGAGTCTATAAGGTCCCCTCCTAAAGGTGGCTGTGACCCAGTGAGCACTTGAAGGGCTTCCCTTATTAAATATCATTTTCACTTCCTCTCCTTTGCCATACAAGACGTTGAGATTGGCATTGATAATTTTGTATATTTACATAGCATCATTTGAAATACTTCCTTCATTGTGTCTTCCTCCCCTAGACCCCCTTCATCACTCCACTGGGATTTCTTCTTATATCCTAATTTCTGGGATCCGGGGAGAAGGTTAACAAGTGCTGTGTGCATTTGTTTCTCTATCACTCTGAACTTCACTATGAGGTATGATTACAATGCACCAATTGAAGTATATTAAAAGACAAAAACAACTCCATCATTTTCAAGTCTTTGCCAAATAAACTTTTACTTACACCTTGCATAGTTTTGTCCACACATTCAAACATCATGTCAATGGTCTCATATGTAAAATACTAAAGCATATGAAACATTCTTTCACTCTAGCTGAGTGTGATATTTTGATAAGTTAAACATTTCCCAAAGGCTACTCAGCCCTATTTGATTATGTAAAGAATTGGTTAAAAACAAGTGTTTCTTTGAAAAGACTCTTGATTTGTAGGAGAGGAAATGGGAATTGTGGATAGTGTCTACTCTGACAAAAAAAATGCTGTATGATGTTGATTTATAAATGTATGAAAGGAGAAAAGGTGCTCTTTTGTTTCTAGATACTACACTAAATTTAGTAGTATTTTTCACTTACACAATGTTTAGTATGTAATAACTTCCCCTGAAAAGTCCTTTATTCTGTGTGTACATTCATTGCAATTAGGGCACTTTGTTAATTATATATTAATTGTCATTGATCAAAAAGGAAGGTCTTTTATTTTTTGGCATGTTCTTTGGCATTTCTGGAGGTGTGCTGATAAATGTTTAACAACCAGTCACCACACACACACACACACACACACACACACACACACAGCCCTTATTTATAGTGTTTGCCAATTTCTGTAGTGTAAATACTCCCACCATGACAGATTTCATCTGTCAAAATTATGTCACTAAACATGGAATTGGAAAGATAATATGCACAGTTAGCTCTCCCAAGCTGGTACCAGCTGGCTCCAGTGTGCCACTGGTTCTGATATTAAGATTGGTTATCACAAAAGCTTTTTTTAAATTTTTACATATTTGAGTTTCTGCTACAACTTATGTCTGTCAAGTAACCTTTTCATTTTTTTAATGCATCATAATTTGTTTCTGCAAATATGTAAGCAGATAGAGCACTTAGGGGACTCTGCCAATGTTTTCACTTTCTTTTAGTAATTCAGGTTTTCAAAGCCAGATTTCTTATATTGTCAGTACCTTCCTGCTCTTCATTTTATTTGGTACTTTGCTTATTACAAAATGGAATTTCCTACAGTCCATAAATGAAAACATTTGAGGTGTACTCCAACTGGCTTTTAGTTGATATCAATTTAGAAGCCCCGAATTATTTAAAGTAGTTCTAGGGTTAGCAGTTAGCATTTTAATTTGTGCAAATGGCACAGAAAATGCTGCATCAAAACAGACTGTTTCTCTTAACAAGAAAACCTTTAAAAGTTTTTAAAAACTCAGGATAATCAATTGGACAGTACTACTTTTTCACCAAGAGAGAGCAATCTAAGCACACTTTACAAAACTACACTGAAGTGGCCTTTTTCCACTATAAGAAGGAGCGGTGCATACTTTCTTTATTTAGGAATCTATTCCTTTACCTGCCTTTGAACTTGATGGATGAGGTGCAGTGATTAGTTAGGGTTATGGCAATTGATGATGCATTCTATAGAGATCCTATTTTTGTCTCTAAATATTTTCTGTGCATAACATGTTTCTTCATTGTGATTTCACTTATGGCTCGTGTTTATGAGTTTCTAAAAATTGACAGTGTTTTTTTCTTGTCAGACATGGCTTTCAACAGGACACATTTTCTCCATCTGGTATAATGAGGTTAAGAAAAATTGCAAGCATTTTCAATGTGTGATGGTGGGCTT
Organism: Graphiurus murinus; assembly: GCA_004027655.1. NCBI lineage: Eukaryota > Metazoa > Chordata > Mammalia > Rodentia > Gliridae > Graphiurus > Graphiurus murinus. The sequence goes on from PVLC010003094.1 coordinate 76,995, forward strand.
TTAATTTTTGTCTTGTTGTAAAACAATTAACATACATAATATCCAACTTTTACAGAACTGGTATGACTAGGAATTTTCTTTAGGATAATTTTAGGATGACTAAGTGTAATGGCAATTCTTTGAATATATACGACTGACACTCGAACAAAATGGAAGTGTGGAAATCTCACTGCTAAATTGTGAGCTTTCAAAGAATTAATTACAATAAAAGGAGAAATTTTGCAGTTTAAAGTCTTGTCTTAATTATTTTGGGGTCACCTTTTCCACTTGTGATTTTCATAGTTCAGTGAAATGTAGTGTCTTTAGGTTGCAATAACTAAATATTAAACTTATACTGTTCCCATATAACAGCAGGAGTACCTGCAAAACATATCAGTTAAAACTTGATAAGACCAAATCTTAAAAATGCCAGTAACACATGATTTATTACATTTATTAAACTCATGTTTTATGGATCTTTAGATACTTGTCAACCTGGGATGGGGGGAGCATTTTTCAAGGTGAGGGAAGAAAAAAAGAGGGGGGGGGGAGAAGGTCATGGTTATAAGTAAATATAATAGTTCAATGTTCTTGGGAAAGGCTTTTTTCAACATACGGCTATAAATTTTAAAAAAAATCAGAAAATGCTTGAAATGCACTTAAATTATTTATTGTTAAAATATTTAGTTATAGAAGTCTTTGTAGGAAGAAGCTTGTGGAATTTTAAAAACTCTGTGTAAATATTGGTGTCATTCCTATAGCTTGCTGTCAGGAACGCTGAATTGCTGTATTAGGAATGTCAATGATATGGGAAGTGTTTGTCCTGGGGACCCTGGAAATCTCATCTTTCCTTTTACACTTAGCTTTGGAAACATAGTAATTATATTTAAGATTCTGAGTCTAGTTCTGTACTTGACATAGTTGTCTTAGGATGTGTTATGTTTTCAGTGAGCCTCCTGTTTTTCCAAAAAGTCTTCCTGGATCATTTATATATAAACATATATATCCTTATAATAATCAACATATATGCTTATGTGTAATATGAATATCCTTCTAACTGTAAGAATGTCATTTTAAATACTGTAACTTCATGATTCTACACATTTAAAAATATCTCACTTCAGGGTTCCTTGAGAGAGAAAACTCCCTTGGTGAATTTCAAATTTAAGTTCAATAAGATCTACTTTAAAGAACCATCAATCAAGCAAGCAATTAGTTAAATAGACATTTACTGAGCACATACTATGTGTGAGGCACTCCTAAGAGTCCTAGAGACCCAATGATGGTAATATTTCTTCCAGAAGAAGCACATCCCACTGGAGCTCAGCTGTTCTGTAGTGGTACAAGATGGCCTGTTCAAGCAGCAGAGGCAGGTCAATGTGGCTGGTGTGTGAGGGGTTAGGGAGGGTGGTACAGATGAGGATGGAGAAGGAGCTATTTACAGGGAACTTCCAAGGCCACGGTGTGGAGTGTGGATGTTAATTAAAAAAAAAAAAACTGGTAAGATTTATCATTCATTACTTTGTGCTAATACTAAGGCTAAGGCTTAATAAAAGAGAGCCTTAAAATAAAATGAGTAAGGTGAATGACCTTAGAATGATTTTAGAATGCTAATTTCATAACACAGGGGGCAACTTAGGTAGTTGTGAAACTTGATTTTATTTTATATGGGATAGTAAATTAAATGAGGCCATAAAAAGTAAACTGGTGATTATTTTAGGGTTGTTTACTAGATGTTACAGAAATATTCTTGCTTATAATCTGTTAATTTGCTGATTTCCTTTATGAATATTTGTTATTGCTCTCAAATTGCATTATCCTGGCCCACATACTATGAACATAAATGAAATCAGGCTAAGTCTAATGAAACTCATAGTGAGACTTTTGATATCAGACAATGAGTACAAAAGACAGATGGATATGTTATCCTAGATTTTATAGGGATGTATGTATGTATGTATGTATGTATGTATGTATGTATGTGTGTGTGTTACTGGGGATTGAACCCAGGAGAATTCTACCTCCAAGCTATACTCACAGCCCTATTTTTAATTGAAACAGGGTCTCACTAGGTTGATGAGAATCTCACTGCTTGCTGAGGCTGTCTTTGAACTTGCAATCCTTCTGTCTCAGTTCCCCAAGTACTGAGATTATAGGCATGAGCCACCACGCCCAGCTTTATAGGTTTTATTATTGTCATTGTATTTCATAGGAATCTATTTTGGGACAAGATCTTAAATATGTAATCTTACCTGGGAGTTGTCAGCTCAGGAGATGGAGAGCTTGTTTTTCTGTCAAATTTTACTGTCAACATAAATGAAGAAAAATCACATAAGAGCTGCATAAGTAAATATACAGACAAGTTTGAACTGTAAAAAATTAAGATTAGGTAACAAAATTCTAACAAATGTAGCAAAAATACTTTCATTTAACTTACTAAGGAAAAACAAAGGAGAACAAGGAAGAGAGAAGGAAGAAAGTGGAGAGAGAAAGAGAACCACAGAAAGAAATAGACTTGCAGAGTTCCCAGGGAGAGGTATGAGGCGAGGCAGGGAAAGTATGATTTGCCCTCAAACAACAAGCACACACGCCCTATTTATCTAGATAAATTGAACAGAAAAAAGAAAAGACCACCATATAAATATATTAAATAAAAAGTTATGATCTCCCTAAAAGCAAGGATTATTTCTTATTTATCTTTGTGTTTTCAGTTCCTAGAATGCCAAAGTAGATTCTTATTAATTTTTTTCAAAAGGTTGAAAAATTGAGAAAAAAAAAACCCCTTTTTTAATTGTGTAATATCTCATTTTGTACCCCACATCTGTACTTTGCTACTCTGGGCATGGATGAAATATATAAACTGCTTGTAATCATTTCTCCAAACTATAAGAAATTTACTGAATATTGAAGATTTTCCAGTCATAGTCATCTACGGATGTAGAAAGCAAAGGAAGAAGTTCTGTCATGCACTGTTGAGGTCAGCACTGATAATTTCTGAAATGGTCAATACAAATATGTTTTAATGACCTTCTGGAAATTTCTCTGAGGCTGAATGAAATGCCTATGAATATGTAGGAAATTGCAAAATGCATTATGAATTTTATTTTCTGTGGCCTGGTAAATTTTAAGTACAGTCATATGTCACTTAAAAAAGGGAATATGTCCTGAGAAATGTGTGGCTACATGCCCTCATCATTGTGTAAGCATCACAGAGGCACTTATATAAGTCTGGATGATGTAGCCTACCACATACCTAGCTGTATGGTACAGCTCCAACATATATGTGGTCTGCTGTTGACAGAAAAATTATGCCAAACCTGACTATCAATTTTGAAAACTGAATATTACTAGATTTAATATGCAGCAACTCTAAATACTTGTATCAACTTGACTTGGGGATTCCTCAGAGTCCTTTCTCCTTTATGTATTCTTTTTTCCTTGGTTTTCTTTTGGTAAGGCAAAAATATATTTTATATAACTTAGTTTCTAGAAGAGAATATTCTTTGTCATACTACTCTTAATATATGAGACCAAGGAAGAAATTGGTTTGAAGCCCAGTTATGCTGGAAAGCCCACTGCCACCCCCTCCCCCATGTTCAAGATAAGAGGTTTAGATAGAATGTATAAATAACTGGTAATAAATAGAATGGAAACTTGCCCAATTCTGCATTTTCCAAACTGTTTGGTTGTATTTTTGTTGTTTTGTTATGTTTTTCTTCTAGGTAAGCTATGGATGTGTGTGTGTGTGTGTGTGTGTGTGTGTGTGTGTGTGTGTGTGTGTGAACGTGCGCATGTGTGTTACTGAGGAATGAACTTAAAGGCATTCTGCCTCCAAGCCATACCACCGCCCTTTATTTAATTTTATGTTTTGAAACAGGGTCTCACCAGGTTGCTGAGAGCCTCTCTAAGTTGCCAAGGCTGGTCTTGAACCTGTGATCCTCTTATTTCGACTTCTCAAGTACTGAGATTACAGGTGCTCCATTACACCCGCCCAGCAGATGATTATCTTAAGGTGTCTTTAGATCTTATCCTTAGAGGAGCAATAGATAATGGTGGTGTTTTAGCATGGGGTTGTTGGGGACTTTGGATGAGAATAATCTACTCAGTGAAACCCATATATGGAACCCTTCATTGTGTGGCCTCTCCTTCCACAGTGATACTCCCACGCTAAGGCTCCAGGGCACTGTGTTGGGGACTTTCAAATGTCCTGAGTCAGTGGGTCAGAGGAAGGGTGGATTCCAGAAAGGGTGATCCAGATGAAGCTGAGCATACTGGCATGGTCACCAGATGATAAGTAGACTGCAGTGCACAGGAAGTTCTCCCTGAATGGTAATGGAAAGTACAGCTGATGTACTTTGGATGCTCTCATAATGGACTTGGGACAGTGAGATGGTTTGCTGTGTCTCTGTAGTGCTTGTTGGTGACATACAACTTTTGCTCTGGTCAAGGCTGGTCAGGCCTCAGTGACTTCCAATCTTAATTACATTCTCATCATCCATTACTGTTTTCCCTCTTTAGGAACTCTGAATTTTTTTTTTTTAATGTGGTGCTGGGGACTAAACCCCAGGCCTTGAACATGCTAGACAAGTGCGCTACAACTGAGCTATAGCCCCAGTCCCACTCTGAATCTTTATCTCCTTTGGAATGCAGTAACCTGGCTTTCTTTTGGTTTTTCTTACTAGGGTTTATGCCATAAACTTTATGTCCTGAGATCCTTCAATGTTTTGCTTTTTTATTCTTTGTTCAATCCCTAAACTGTACTTTGGATTAAAAAAAAAACTCTTTTCTTGCAAAATAACTGGGTCCTTGCAAGTAATAGCTTTAACTCTCACACCTTTGTCTCTGCTATCGGTTTCATAAATCTACTTCAGGTCTCAAAACTGAACATTGACTGTTTCTTCTTTCTCTCTCTCTCTCTCTCTCTCTCTCTCTCTCTCTCTCTCTCTCTCTCTCTCTCTTTCATTTCTGTTTCAAGTCTGATCTCTTGGAGACAAAGAAAAGGCCATTCATTATTAAGTGTTGGGGGAACTTATCAAGATTTTGTGGGGCTTATTGAGCCACCTGTACTGGGAAAAGGGGCAGCCCTAAGACCAACCCGTGCTCCCATCACTGGGTGTCACACAGATGTGTGTTTTCCATGGAGCATGTGCCGGAAGTAACCAGGCTCAAGCTGCTTTGATGGGACTCTGT
>PVLC010003094.1:82263-102407 GCA_004027655.1 Graphiurus murinus
CTTTTACTACCTGGAAGTGATTCATAATTACTGAAATGTGACTGATGTTTTTGTTATTGAAAATGACTGGAAAGCTATGGGAGCTGCCTGAAATGTCATGGAGGTGTAGGAAAGGGGAATCTGGCATATTGAAAGGCAGTGGTAGGAGGAAAATGCAGCTGCTTCCTGTTTGTACTCATTATGTTCAGGCATTTCAATAAACTGGTTATGCATCTATTGATTCTTATGTAGTCATACAGTGACTAATAGCTGCCCACACTGCATCTCAATAGCAAGAGAGTTCAAGAAAGAAGAATCATAGGTAGAGCTGAGAAAGAGCCAGGTTTCTCAGCTTACAGAGAGAGACAGAGAGCTGGTTCATCTGACTGATGAGTCTTTGCTTAGAACTCACAGCCATCTTTTACCTTCTCATCCTCAGGTCCCAGGCTGAATGGCACCCATTCTCCTTTGAACCTCTTTCTCATCGTACTTTCTTTGTCAAGACCATCTCTATAGTCACCCATGCTTGACCTTGTCCTTGGCACTTCTCTTAGCCTTATCAATACACATTAACAGTTAAGTCTTTAAGTCCTACCTCTACAACAGCCTTCAAAAACACACCTGGTTTAGGTTTTCATTATTTCTCACTTAAACCATTAGTTTATTTGCAAATGTTGGAGGTCTCACTTCTGATGGTAAAACTGCAGATAGGCAAGAAATGCTTCTTGTTCTGTTGACTCTTGGGGTTTACCAGGAGATGCACTTGGAAGTCCTCATAATTCAGTGCAAGGTTCAAGGTGCAAGGGAAGTCTGGTGATGGGAATAACTGCTTAGTAGAATGGAGGACATTTGTTAAGGAAGGGCCATTTGTACTGGTCCTTTCATGGTGAAATACAGAGAAGTAAAAAGTAAGGGGAAAAGTCATCTATCAGGAAGCCATCAAGAAGAGGGGACACTTTGCAAAGGCCCAAAGGCATTGAGAACTGCAAGTAGTTCTTATAGCTGGAGCTAGAGTGAGATGGAAAATGACAAGAGATAAGCAAAGAAGGGAGATTTTAGCATATTTATTTATTTATTTATTTATTTATTTATTTATTTATTTATAGTAATGGGGATTGGACCCAGGGACATTCTACTTCTGAGCTGCACCCCCAGCCAACTTTTTGTTCTTTATTTTGAAACAGGGTCTCATTAAGTTGCAGAGGGCCTCACTAAGTAGCTGAGGGTGGCTGTGAACCTCTCCCTATCTCAGCCTCCCAAGTACTGGGATTATAAGTGCGTGCCACCATGCCCAGCTATTTTAGCATGTTAGATGTCCCTTTTAGAATAGAATGTAATAGATGAAGTGCAAAATATCATTACTGTTCTTGCTGGAAGAGAAGAGGAGTACGGGACATTTCAACAGAGACTGCACAGGCTTTAGGAAACATTGAGAGAATGTGTTTTCGTATTTGGGGCATTTCAACAGAGACTGCACAGGCTTTAGGAAACATTGAGAGAATGTGTTTTCATGTGTATTTGTGCTGGGGACTGGGGCAGATAATGCAGGAAAGGTAGGTTTGGGCTAGAATTTGACTAACCTTCTATATCATGTTCTTTTTTTAGGTGATGTGGAACCAGCGATGTTAAAGTAGGGCATTGAAGAAGCATGCATACATTTTAGAAATAATTCTAGCAATAAAGAGAAAGAAAGTCAGAGAGCTATTCCAATCATCTAGGCAACAGGTAGGAGGATCCAAAGTAGGTCATGCAGGGGCAAATTGGGTAAGAGAAGATTGAAAGTAGCCAGTGGCTTCCAACCTGGCCAGTATCCAGATCACCTACAGATAACTATAGCTATATAGATAGAAAGACTGTACCCCACCTGGATCTTGAAGAATTTTCAGAAAGTCTGATGATTAGCCAGATTTGGGAACCACAGCATTAAGTGGTCTACCTTTGACTTCTCAGGAGAGACTCTTCCTTTAGTACCTGGTTCTGATTCAGCTTGACTATTAGTAACTGCGAGCTACAACCAGATACTACTAAATCTTTACAGTTCCTACACAACCTTAGAAAACATCTCAAATAATCTCTGTCCAGAAACCTTTCCTGTAGGCCTCCTCCTTGCTTACCTGGCCCCATTCCCCTGTGAAAGAGATGATCATCCTCTCTAGCACTGGGCCTTTCCTCAAGCTACCCAGTAACTTTTCTATGTGAGTATATTTTATCAGGCTGTGAACTTCTTGGGGGAAGAGATTGTATCTGGCATATAGCAGGTGCTTAGTAGAGAATAAGTGAATGCCGGTCATTATTTTTTTTAACAGCTTATGGTTAAAGAATGCCGTGAAAAATGATTTTCCTTGAAATGGAGAGAGGAAAGACACCACCATTTTAAAAGATATGAAACACAGCCTTTTAATTAAGTCATCCAACTTGATCAATATATTTGCGTGACTGTGCAATGGAGGCATACAATTTCTGCAGTTAAGATGTAAATATATCAGTGCTACTTGTTCTTTATTTTAATGGAGATTAATTTCAAAGGAAAGGGGTAATCCCTTCATTGGTGAAACTTAGAAAAATGACTCCCATAATTCTGCTCTAAATAGGGAAGAAATCTCAGAAAACAAAATGCCCTCAGGTCACAGCCCCCAGGTCACTGTCAAGTGTTTGAGCTCCTCTCCCTGAGTTCATAGCAGACAGCTTTGCTATTTTACAGGTGGTATCCTCATTTTTTGCCTTGTATACTAAGTTGCATCCCTAGGATTTACTGGAAGGCTAAATTCTTCCTAGCAAATTACAAGCACTATGGATGAATGGACATGCAGTATTTCATTTTTGCCTCATTATGCTTTAGATTTGGGATCTCCAGTTTTGTAAATGATAGCTACGATATATCAGTCCATCTTTACACACGTTCATGCTCGAATGAATCCTGCTTCTCCTCCCATATGGAACAGTGTCAATCATGATGTACAACTGTTGTTAACATAGATCCTGTGTCTACAGAAAATAACCCATAAGTATTTGTTATGGAGTAATGCATAAGTTTGCAGGAAAACACCAGAAAATTGGTCTTGGCCTACACACACACACACACACACACACACACACACACACACACCCTCCCCCTCACACCTTGGTATATTTTTAGGTAGAAAAGTATTCCCTCTTTTCCAGGCTCCCATGTCCCCTCACAGCTCCTGCTACTTTCTGAGTGACTGAGAAATGTGCCACCGTCTTCCAGTACCTCAGTTTCTTCATTTCTAGATAATTCTTAGAGTTGAGAGTATTTTGTGAGGAGCAACAAATAAAAATGCTTTGAACGTGCTTTGCAAGCCTACAGTACCCTGTAAATGCTTAATGATAATAATATACAGTAGGGCATCTTCCCTTGAAAACAGCAGGAGTGTTTCCTTCCATAATGACCTGACAGATGGGTTATGGTATCTAATCCCCTTAAACCCCCAAAGCTCTTTGATAGTGGATGTTGTAAAAAGCCAGATTAGAGCACATGCTGCTCTTTTATTGAGTCCTTTCTTTCAGTATCTATGCCATATTCAATTGCTTCCGTCTCTAAGTACATTCCATGTTAACCTACTACCTGCAGCAACTATCAGGAGCAAAAATAGAGACGAAAGGACAGTGCACTCCAGTAGGAAAAATTAGTTAATGCTTGTTGTCCCCAATATTAAAAATCCACTTTGGCCTTCACATGTGGCTTTTATCGAAGGTTCCTGCCCTCCTAATTCCTGACTATTAATCTCAAGCTGTGGGTATTTGTCGATGTTGAACACAGGCTTTGCTGTGAGATCGTCCTGTGTGTGGTGAGAATGGAGCTTTAGCGATATTAATTCTAAACCAGTGAGGCTTAGGAAAATCACAGGCAGTTTAGGATATTTGTAGCAATTATGTAAGAGAGGGAGCTTTCAATCAGTTCAAAATGAGGAAAGGATGATTAGCGGGTATTCCACTGTAACCTCAATTCAGCTCTTGAACCTGGATGAGACCAAGCAGCTTGGTACATTTTTGCTTTTTTCTATGCTCATCTTTTGAGAATAGCTATTAAAGTTATCAGTTTCCAAAACTTTTTGTGACAATCCCTTAACCCATCTGTCCTTGGTTACAAAGTTTGCTTTCTTTGTATGCTTAAAGAAGCACAAGTCGTTATGAAATCACCCACCGTGCTTAGTTGATTTAATCAAAGAAAAGAAAAAGGAACAGCAACAAACATTAATATATATTTAAACTAAGCATATGCCAGTACTGCAGTAAATGTTTTAGTACTGTCTCTTTTAATTTGGAGTATTTAACAAAAATAGGATGGTTCTCAAGGACTTCTCTGAAGGAGTGTTGGATTCTTATCATTTTCTCAAAAACTTTTTCCTGCATCTTCATATATTCCTTCTTTTCTGAATAATTCCTTATTTTCTGAAAATAATTCCTTATTTTCTTCAGAGATGCTGAAGTATCTTATGACTTTCTAAAAACCCTTACTTTGACTCAGCATTTTCTTCCTACCTCATTGTTCTGACTTTCTTTGTAGCAGAACCTTCCCCCAAAGTTATCCTTACTTGCTATTCCATGTCTTAATCTGTTTGTGTTGTTATAACAACACAACTGGGTAAATTATAAACTCAAGAAATTTATTTATCAGAGATCCAGAGGCTGGGAAGTTCAACACAAAAGCACCAGCAGGTTTGGTGTCTGATGAAGGCTTCTCCCTGCTTCAAAGATAGCACCTCAGAGCTACATCCTCAGGGGGCTGGGGTTGGGGAGGAGACAAAAAAGGAGGCCAAAGCAAGTGCCCTCCAGCCCATTTATAAGATATGAATCTATCCATGAGAGCAGAGCTAGCATGACTAATCACTGTAAAAAGTCCACCTCTTAATGTCACCAACATGAGGATTAAGTTTAACCATCACGGTTTTGATTCTAACCCCTAGACCACCTGGATTAATTCTGCCTGCTTCTTTATGTCACATAAATAAAATTATAAAGTATATAATTTTATCAATATAATGTTTTTGTGATTCATCTAGTTATTAGTTGTATCAATAATCCATCCTTTTGTTATTGCTAAATAGCAAACCATAGTATGAATATCTCACAGTTGGCATTTTTTAACTTTAAAAAATACTTTATTCATGCATTGTAATTCTATATGTTGGTGAGATTCATAGTGATACATTCATATATGTACATAACATTATTAGATCTGTTTTCTTCCCCATAGCTCTCCTTCCCCTTCCTTCCCACTCCCCTATCTCCTTCCAAGAGTCTATGGGTCTTTCTTCTAAATTTCATGAGGTCCCCTTTCTTTCCTTTTTAAAAAAATTACTTTTATTAGTGAGTCGTAACCATACATTTTATTGAGGTTTAGTGTGATAGAAACATACATCTACACAGCACCCAGTGAATTCCGCCCCCAGACTCCTCCCTGCTCCCTCATTCATAGTAAATTGGTATTGATAGCTTCACAAATGTACATAGGATTACTTTAACTGATTCCTTTATCAAGTTTCTTCTCTCCTTCTCTCCTTCCCCAAGTCTCCTTCCTCTATTCTACTTGTATCTCTTCTCATTTATTTGAAGTCTCTTCTGTTTCCTGGCTTCTTTCTAGCTTTCCTATATGAGATAAAACATATTGACCCTTTACTTTCTGAGATTGGCTAATCTCACTTAGCATACTATTCTCTAGGTCCATCCACTTTCCTGCAAATGATATAATTTTATTCTTCTTTATGACTAAAATTCCATAGTGTGTCTATATCACAGTTGCATAATTCCTTCTTCAGTTGACGGACACCTAGGCTGTTTGTTTTTAATGTATTCTGTGATGGACACTTGGACGGCTTCCATTTGGGGGCTATTATGCATAAGGCTACTATGAACATTCTTGAACATGTATTTTTGTTGGTGAATGTTTTTATTTCTTGTGGTAAATATCTAGGAGAGGAACTGCCAGGTAACAGAGTAGATATATATTAAGTTTTATAAGAAAATGCCAATTTTCAAATGTGGCTGTACTATGTTTATGCTCCTGCCTGCAGTGTCTGAGTTTTAGTTGCTGCACACTCTCACCCACATATGGTATTCTCAGCATTTTAAATTTGGTCACTCCAGAGTGTGTGAAATGCTACCATGTTTTGGGTTGAATTTGCATTTCCCTAATGAGCACTTTTCATGTACTTATTAGCCATCTGTATATTTTGCATATATTGTCTGTTCAAATCTTTTAAAAGTGGGGTTGTCCTTTTATTATTGATTATAGTGGTTCCTTTTGTATTCTGTGTGCCTATCATTTGTTGGATGTGTATATTGCAGTAGTCTCTTGCAGTCTATTGCCTAACATTTTACTTGCTTAAATGGTGTGTTTTGTTAAAAAGGCTTTAATATTGATGGTAACCATCTTACCAATATATGTTTTTGTATTCTTTGATTTTTTGTGACTTAAGAACTCTTTACATACCACAGGTGATGAAGGTGTGTGCACTGTTATTCGGCATATAAAGTGGTACAGCCACGGTGGAAAATCTATAGCTGTTCCACAAAAAAATTAAACATAGAATTAACATATGATCCAGCATTCTTTTTACTTCAAAGAATTTAAAATAGGAACATTTACTATTCATTTGCTATGGACACCTCTGTTCATAGCAGCATTATTTACAATAGTGAAGAGGTAGAAATTACCTAAATGACCATCTACAGATGAGTGTATAAATAAAATGTGGCACATACATACAATGAAATAGTATCACACCTTAAAAAGGAATGAAACTACAATACATACAATAATATGAACAAGTCTTTAAGGTATTATGCTAAATGTAATAAGCCAAAAGGACAGATATTATATATTTATATGAGTTATATAGAATAGTCAGCTTCAACATGGATGGAATTAGCTCTTCTTTAAGCTCTGTGCATTCTGCTTTGTTTCTTTAGCTCCCATTCTACCAGACCTTTTCCTAATTGTATCATCAGCACTTAGAATAGAGTCTGGTGAATAGCAGACACCTAGAAATATTTCTGGAATAAATGAATGAAAAGGACATGTACAAAAGATTGAAAGAAACATTTAATCATGGATAATTAAAAGAATGGCATAGACCTATAATAACAATGTCAATCAAATTAAAGTTCAAAATCCTGTGACTGATGATGTAGCCAGGTATGGTGCCACATAACTAATCCTAGTACTTGAGAGATGAGACAAGAAGATCACAGGTTCGAGGACAACCTCAACAAAATATCGAGACACTCAGCAACCTAGTGAAACCCTGTTCCAAACAACAACAAAATTTAAAAAAAAAAAGAGGAGGCTGGGGGATTTAACTTGGAGTTGGAATGCCCCTGGGTTCAATTCCCAACTCCCTATAAACAAAAATTAAAAAATAGGAAAATTTAAAAAATGAAAAAAATAAAGAACCAATGGTATAATATTGATAGAAAAAGAAAAATAGAGCCAGGCATGGTGGCACACACTTGTAATCCCAGTACTTGGGAGGCTGACAGGAGGATTGCAGGTTCATGGCCAGCCTCAGCTACTTTATGAGGCCCTCTGCAACTTAGTGAGACCCTGTTTCAAAATAAAGTGTAAAAATAGGGTTGTGGGTTGTAGCTTGGAGGTAGAATGCCCTTGGGTTCAATCCCCAGTACTGCATAAAAAATAGAAAAACAGAATTCCTCTACTGTTTTTAATTCTGTGTTATCTGTCAAAGAAACTAACCATCAAACTACATATGGTAGAATTGAAATCATATGGGAAAAAATAGAACCAAGGCTGATAGGGGATTTTAAGAAAACCTATACATTCAAAATGATGGTACATCCCAATTACAGGTACTGTGCACTCCAGATGTCATTGTCTGTGGCCTAGGACTTGCTAGGAATCCAAAGACTGGTAGAACAGGAACTAAAGAAACAAAGCAGAATGCACAGAGCTTAAAGAAGAGTTAATTCCATCCATGGTGATGCCAGACAACATCCAAGGTCCCTAAATATCAGAAAGATAGCAATGTCTAATTATAGCTAGGACTCTGATGATGACAAGAAGCCCTTTGAGGTGATAGGTCAGGCCATGGCAGTAATGTGTATATAATTGGTAAACCATATTGCCATATAAAATTAGTCACAGGAATATCATAAGCAGGATAAAATTTCTGTCAGACAATAAGGAGGAGGGTTCTGTCACCCTAGGGTAGGGATTAGTACCAGTTTCCAATCCAATAAAAAATTGGATACAAGGATAGTCAGCCATATGCAAGCATATATTCCACATATGTGGTCAGAGTTAAAATAAGAGACTAAAGGCCAGAGTTCCTTTAGTTATTCAGAGAACAAAATTTATTATAGGATTACAAGGCATGGGAGCTACAGATAAAATTCACTGGTGGGGAGGGATAGAACATGCTGCCATTGCCTCAGGGTCTATTCAAGGGAGATCCTGCCAATAACTGGATATTATTTCACCACATCTGGGACAGAGAAGTTCTTGATAAATTATGCAGAAATCACATGACCTGAACAAACAAAATTTAATAGTCTAAAAGGGGGAGAACATTTCCTGAACCACAAATTCATTCATTCAGCCACTGTTTATTGGATACCTACTAGGTGCTGAGATCTCAGGACACAAGGCAGTTATGGCTACCTGCTCTCATGTAGTTTTCAATTACTAAAAGAAAAGATAAATTCCAGAAATTGGTGTCAATTCCAAGCAAAATTATAGGACAGCCATTGAACTAAAACAAAACTTGTTAATCTAATTCTTTCTTTCAGAGCTATTCTACTGGAAGATCTTAGAAATATATTATTTTTATTTTGACTTTGTCAGCTATATCATAATAAGCCTGAATTTGGGAGACAAAAAGCAAAATTAGATAGTATCATAACAAGTTGAATAACTGTATCCAAATATTTCTGATGAGTTAATCAATATTAAGCAGGTGGCGGGTTTATAATATTTCTATCTTCAAACATGTTTTGTGTAACATTCTGTCAATAATCTTGAAAATATGAAGGGTGTGATTTTCAAGTATGCTAAGAAAATGAAGCTGGGAAGAATATCAAATATTTGATGTGTGGAGACATCAAGAGATGAATTGGGAGACCTATCATCCATATTTCATTGCTTTTCATCAGAAGTATTCTGTCTTGTGTAGCCTGCTTAGCAAATGCTTCTTTAATAACCCATCACCAGGTAGATTCCTGTCTACCTTCAAAGACTCTCATATAAAAATTCTATAGCCACTTTGATTTAGAGTTATTACTAAAATTAGTAGTGCAGAAAGTGGTAACGACAAGCTAAAGGGATAAGCAGAATCTAAGAAGTTCAGTTTTACCAGAATTAACTATAAGGACATGTATGTGGGTCCAAATAATAAACAAGTTTGAATGATGTAGAGTTAGAGAAAGGGGACTGTAGTGGGGAGCTACCTTGGCAACAACTTCCATTTAAAATATTGGGAGATCTCACCCAAAGAGACATGTAGGTGCTAATGATACCTTAGTTTACAAAATGAAACTATAGCATCTGAGCCAATCAGAGATCACCTGAAATATCAAAGAGTAATATAATCAAATAGAAGAGTATTTCAGAGATGGAACATGGCGGGTAAAGAGATTTAAAATATTGACTTGAGAGGAAATATTGGAAAAACTGGGCACAGTTAGCCTGGAGATGGCTGGAAGGACAGGATAAAATGGAATAGTTGCCTTCAAATATCTGAAAGCTGGTGGCGAGAAGAAGGGATAGTATTTTAACCCCAAGAATTAAAATAGGTACTACTGGTTATTAATCTATACTGCAATGCAATGCAGTGAGCTTGGGATCAGTAGAAGGAGGAAATTTCTAATATTCATAATAATCTTAAAGTGAAGTGTGTTGTATTAGAGTGACCTTGGGAGGTTTTACAAAGATATAAACCTACCCCAGAATTCCATCCAGCCCTGTCTGTCTAGAGATTGTATTGTTTGTAATCTTCTTAGGTCATATGAAACCAAGTCTGGAAACTACCAGGTCAAGCAATATATATATATATTTTTTCCAGACACGATGTGTAATAGAATACCAGCAACTAATGAAGAGGTTGAGATAGAGCTAGACTGCATGTCTTATAAAGCCTCTTCACTCCCAAACTCATAAAATGACATTTATTTTTGTGAACTCACCTTTGTTCAGATTCTGGGCGTCACCCTTGCAACTCTAAAAACTTAAGTCCATCTTTGTCTCAAATGTAACCAGACTTGGGTCTCCTGAATCATCTGAAAAAAAAGATATGTACTTGTGATGGCTATTTTGGTTTTGACCATCAAACATGTCTTCTGCCTTTCTGCCAGTCTGTTGTTTTTGAGGGAAGGGGTTCTCTCTTATATTTTGTGTTGTCTTGGTGATAGAGTGAATTCTGGTATCTGCCATTCCATTATATCAGATGAAGAGACTCCTTCTGCTATATCCTTCATCTTGCTATTCTATTATGGCGAGGAGCAGTTGTGTGACCAAATGTGGCCAATAGATACTGTCTTCTGGGATTTAGATTTTAGCATATGTCAAAGGGTCAAGAGAGATGTATGAAGTCAGGTATCCTAGCTGTGGTCTCTGTCCAGATTGCCCTGCCCCAGACTATTTCAGGATCTTTGGCTTCTGGCCTCTGCATCTGCTTTGGTTCCTGCCTGTTCCTCAGACTGTACTCTCTGATCTTCTAGCAGTTTGTCCTTCTAATAAATTCTCCTTTCGTTACATTATTCAAAGATAATTTATATTTGTTTCAGCCAAAGAACTCTAAGTGATATAAGACTTATACATAGAACCTGAGAGTACAATTTATTAATTTATAAAAATACTAAACACTGTTGAGCAGGTTGTCTCTTCCTATAGGAAAGATCTCTAACAAGCTAGAATATCAGAATATTTCTTGATGAGCATAGAATCAGAACAATTTATGTGATTTGGATGTTTCATTATATGACCTTATGGTTGTGGTATCCTCAGACCTATCAACATACATGCTATGTGTATGCTGGCCTCCCAACAATATTTGATGAGTACCCCCTGTGAATTCCCTCTGTGATTCTTTTTCTTTGCTTTGAAATTATTGATACAATTCAGATCTGCTAATTCTTTCAGTCAATTTATAGATAATCCACATAGGCTTCAGATCCCATCTATTTTTTAAAAAATTGTATTCATTCTTCTGAGTTTTTAAAAAAGTAGCTGCATCTCTATCCTCAAGTCTTCTAACAGTGTCCTTAACTGTTCTTTTTATTTATCATCTATGCATGGATTTACCAGGCCACTCCAACTCAGAGGTTTTGTCTTTATTTTATCATGGAATGGAGGTAATTTCAGCATCTTTGATCACCATAGCATACTCAAAGCCTTAGCCCTCTGCCAAAGCTCCTGTTGATGAAGACAAGACTTTTTCTCTGTGCATCCAGTTGGCATTTGACTTTCAATTGGAGTATGCTTAGGATAATATTAAAAATTGGCTGCCCTATAAAAAGAGTGCTAAGTCTTTATAGCATTATTCAAAGATATTCCTAGACAGAACATTAAAATTTACTATTGTTTAGGGTGATGCATTGTCTTCAACATGATACAGTGGATAAATGGAATTGCAGTTTCTTTAGGGTCAAGCTGGGTCGGATTGATTTTTTTTTCCCTTGTAGAATGTTTGCTTGGAAGGCTAGATATGCTAGATCTGGTTTCACTAATGACTTTTCCCCATTACCTAATTGGTCTGTAATTGGCCTGCTGTTTGTTAGAGGTTGTACAATATGAGCCAGTCTCAGGTTGTAGATATTTACATAACAACTATCACATTTACTGACTCTGGCGTCTCCTCACATAGCAGGAGAATGGATTCTCCATTTTACCAAATCAATTAGAGAATTAGAATATGAAGAGTCAATTTACAAAGGATTGTCTCTTAGATATATTAAGCTTAGCCATATATTTAGATCAATGTCCAAATAATATCTGAGATGTTAACATTGATAATTTTAGTTTTTTTGCAATATAAAATATTCAGGCATATCAACTCATGAATATTGATTTAATCAGTCCAGAGTTCACTTTAAATGGGAATAATGTGAGATACTACTGACACTATGTCAAACAGGAAGTCAAATCACAAAGTTATGCTCTAGAGGGAACTAGTTTAGAATTTTATCTTCACCCTGTATTAGTTGTGTTATCTCAAACAAGGGGCTTAACCTCTCTCTAATCCATTTTCATTGTTTACAGAATAGGGATAAAATTAATATTGCTGCTTTGTTTTGTACCAACAGAATGGCAGTGATATGGCTTGGAGAAAGATTCTAAGACTTCTTCAAGTAACAGCATTTTCTGATGCCCCATTTAATATCCCTCTGCTAAAGTGTTTACTAGATATAATAAAATGTTGAGTTGAATTGATTCTTTGTTTCAGATTTTCAGGGAACCCCCCAACCCCAATAAGGACAGTATGCTTCTTATTCTAAATACAGCTTCTGATAAATCAAGCAGGACCTATGTAAGAAGTGGGGGACTTAGTCCAGCTTTCTCCCCTCCTTTTACATAAGGAGGTCAGGGTCAGCTAGTACCATCTTGGGGCATGCCTCCTCCCTCATACCGAAACAAGCAAGGGGAGGTCCAAGAGAGACTTTTATATTTGCAAGTGTGGCTAAAAAAGGGAATGATTTCTTCTCTCCAGAGAGATATGGTCTTGCTGATTTGTGTAAGGGAAAAAGGAATTGGTACAAGATGGTATGAACAGAGGGAAGAGAAATACTGCTTGTCAGGCTGCTCTTTGGCCTAGCAGGGTCCAAAAAGTTTCTCTTGGACTTATAGGACTCTGTTGGAGTTAGTTGAGCTTGTTACATCAACCATAGGGAGGCCAGGAGCAGATAAAGATAATACTGGGAGAAGTCATGTCAGAGAGCATCTCCCCTGAGAAGAGAGTAAGTTACAGAGACCAAGCCTTGCAGTATTCAGATTGCTTAATACACCAGTTATACTTGCTTTCTTCTGAGATTCTTATCTGCAAACACAAGAGGATCAAATAATGGTGAAAACCAATACTTTCTGGTGCAGCATCCACCAATGGAATCAATGGATTCTAGTTCTCCCAAACCCTTCCTATCAATTAAAAAGATAATCTTCTCTTATCAAGTCCTTTGATACAGCAGCTCTTCACATATTTCACCTGGCCATTTCCATTCTGTCACTCTCAGTCAAGGCCAGGATGCTCCCAGGTAGCTGTGGAATTACCTTTTGCTATTTCCAAGTGGTTAGTTCTGGTTGTGCTTTAGTCCTGTTCTTTTGGTATTCCCATGAAAGTGGGAAAACACTTTTTTTCCCCTCTCTTGTTTTGTTCTCTTCTCATGTCTAAGCCTTGACTCTCCACTGGGACTTAATGTTTATATAAGCACTTTTCTTTGAAGGTAATCTGAGTGTCACCAAACTGAGAGATACTCAAAGCATTTGACACCAAGAAGTGACATCTGCATCCCTGGGTCAAGTACTGGGACTCCATTTTCTCTTCTTAGGATGGTTCAATTCCCCCTTTAGACAATTAGCATCCCATCATCTTCCTTTGTCCTGTCATAGTGTTGACAGAGGCTCTCTGCTTAGGTTCTGTAGGAAGCCTCTTTCCTCAACATTTTAGGGAGCTTGGCCCTGGCAATTAAGTGTCAGACTCAGTATTTCTAATGATTTTCTGACTCCTTGAAAAGATGACCAGGCTGGCCTTTCTTGCATCCTTTGGAATGATCAAAGTCCATTGGATTTTGCAGTGTATATTCAGTGGAAGACTTGGTTTTGGCAAATGATTCTTGCAGGTGATGCTAATAGGATAAAATATCTGAAGAAGAGGGGGCTTGTTCATAGTATTTAAAAAATCACTTTCTTTTCTCTGATGAATCATATCTTCATAATCCAGTTTTACAATGTTAGCAAATCTTGAGGCCTTGCTTTCTATTTGCTTTCAGAAATGCCAGTAGCTACAGGTGATTGCTAACAACAACATGCATTATTTGTGATATAATGAATAGTTATAGAGTTTAATAAAAGGGAAAGGGCCAAGTAAAAACTTTTGACAAGAATAGGGAAATGGAGCATTTAACAGGATTTGTTTTCAAGCTGTTATTCTGGAGATTTAAATAAATCCTCTGAACCTCAAGAATGCCTTAGTTTTAAGATTTTTTTTTTAAACTGGGTATATAGGAGTAAGCAAAACCCCTCCCAGTTAGTGAGTGTAATGAAGTCTTTCCTCTCAGATTCATAGAAGTTCCATGAAATCTATAAAAGATGCTTTCACACTAATTATACTACTTAAAAAGCTGTTTTTCAGTTCTTGGGTTAAAAAAAAAAGACAATGACAGTATTTTCAGGATTTGGCCATTTTGAGATCAAAGTCCACATCCTGGGTCAGGCTAATTTAGGCAGATATTTCTGTGCTTAACAATCAAAGGTGCATTACTCAACTGTGAATTTCAGCTTCTTGTCATAGAAACCCCAAGAGTATATCCGTCAAAACTGGAATATTTAGATTAATTGGGGGTTTGTGATCGTGTTTGGCTCAGGAGTACCTACTCACCCCAGGTAGTATGGATTGTCCTTTGAAAGACCTCCAGGAATGGAGGTTCCATAACCTTCTTCAGTCATTCTCACCAGCTAAACGTGTCCTCTGTGCATTTGAGGGCTCCTTTTCCTAATTTAATTTTTTTTCTCCCAATGGAAATAAGGAACAGCTGGTCCATATCTGTATGAAATTCCTTTATTCATGATAGTCCTACCCTCCCCTTTTTTTCTGGTTAAAAAAGGAAATACTAATTTCTTTATTTAAAATTTTCCTTAATTAATTAAAAATTGAAATCCCAGTTCTATATGAGTTTCATAAAATTTGCTACTTACTGAAGCCACAGGGAACACATTGCTTTGAAAAATGTCATTTCCCACTATGTAAGATTTTGTCTCTTTGCAACATTTATTTGGAGGAGTAGCTTTCTAACAAAAGGACTCTCTTCTTGAAAACTTAAGTAGGTAGATGTGAACCATGTGGTGTTTTCCCAGAAGGCTTAGTTTCCCAGGATGGCCTCAGAGGTCTTACAGTATGCTGATCTGTACAGTCTTCCCCAGGTTCCCAAAGCCATCTGACAATACACAAAGTGTGACCACGGCCATTTCGTTAGTGCTTTGAACTAGTTGATGTGACCAATGTTAAAGAGTTATTTTAAAAACAGTGGAGTGATGAAAGACCAATTAGGAAACAATAAATTCATGTCAGATCTTCCCAATTATCACAAGCTTTAATAATCTCATAGTCGTTATATGTAAGAATGAAGCTTTTAAAAGTCAAATTTTGGTTTGCAATAGCTAGACGTTCACAGCTGTGCAAGCTGACTCTCTTCATATTTCTCAATTTATGACCATTCAATGAGAAGAATGTTATTTCATATCTAGAGACAGTTTAATAAAAGCCTTCAGCCTTCATGTCCTTTCTTCAAATTTTTAACAGATGACAGTGTATCATTCTTGATTCTTAAAGAGACGACTTGCTTTAAGCAGTATGAGAAACATGAACTTAATGTAAAACAGTGATGTGTATTTCTCAGCCAGAGGCTGAAGACAGAAAAAAAAATGCAGCCATGTTAATGGTGGATTCATGTTCTTTTACAGAAATGTCCTATTTCTAACAATGCAATTAGAATCATTATAATTTAGAGTGGTTTTACTATGTTGATCATGGTACTAA
Source organism: Graphiurus murinus (assembly GCA_004027655.1). Taxonomy (NCBI): domain Eukaryota; kingdom Metazoa; phylum Chordata; class Mammalia; order Rodentia; family Gliridae; genus Graphiurus; species Graphiurus murinus. Next base: position 97,968 of record PVLC010003094.1, read on the forward strand.
GCTCTTTATATTTTACAACCTTAAGAGATATCTATTACTTTTTTACTTATAGCTGCATTAAAGAACTGCACTTTCTTCAAGAGGACAAGTGACTTGTCCAAGGTCATTGTTCTAATAGGTAGCTGAGCTAAGATTTGAACTCAAGCTATCTGACTCCAAAGTCAAGCTTGTTAAGTCAGCTGATGGCTTTATTTTCCACCAGATAAATATGTCATTTGTTCACTCTTGAGGTCTTTAAAATCTCAAAGGTTTTCCATTTTAAAACCACAAAGTCATATGCAAGTAGTTTAAAAGGACGTTGAGCTCAGCATTCTGAATGTCAAGACTTGTCTTTCCTCAGAGATGTAGTCTGGTCACCAGTGTTTCAGACATACATTGGTTGCAGCAGTTATATTTCTCCGTTAGCAGAACTAGAGAGCAATATCTTATTCTAAAGCTGTTTTTTTCCCTTCTTTTTTAATTGCCTGGAAGGAGACTGCTTTTTCTACTTATTAAAAAAAAAAAAAAGTTAAGCCTTTACCTAATTTATGTGGAATTGCCTGCACCCATTCTATCTTGTGCTGACCTTTGCTCGCTCATTTCATTTCTCTTATCCCAGAACTACTCCTTTATTGAGCAACTTGAATGGGCATGATGACATATGGGCACCTCACATGACTCCAATCTGTGTAGAAGATGACTAAAAGAGGATATAGGTGACTTGAATGTATTGCCTGTCTAAAGACTTTGACCCTTTCTTTTCTCATGGGATATTTTTGCATGCATGACTAAAAATGCACGTAAATCCTTTGAATCACCCCAAATGAAATCTAGGACTAGAGCTAGATTTTATACCTGTAGCTTACTGTGAAGAAAGCTCTGGATCTCTCTAAATAATGTAATCAAAACAAAAATTAATCAATGAGATGTAATTTTATAATTTCCATTAGTCTGATTACTAGAGACTCTGCATGTTTGAAACAAGCCTTATGACTTAAATGATTGTGGAATTTAAAAGTCTATCACATTGTTGTACAAATTACCTATAATTTAAATTAAGATTGGATTTTAAAAGCTAAAACCCCTATGTTTTTTCCTAAATCATGAAGTTCAATTTATAGATGTTATTGTTGTTAAAATTTACACTTTTAGCCAGGCGTGGTGGCGCACACTTGTAATTCCAGTAATTGGGAGGCTGAGACCAGAGGATCTGGGTTCTTGGCCAGCCTCAGCGATTTCGTGAGACTCTCTGCAACTTAGTGAGACCCTGTTTCCAAAATATAGAATAAAAAATAGGGCTGGGGGAATAGCTCAGAGGTAGAACGCTCCTGGGTTCCATCCCCAGTACCACACACACACACACACACACACACACACACACACACACACACAAAATACACTTTTAAATTTGAGGGACAATTGATTAAGTATTTGATAAACTAAACCAACTAGTGTTTCTTTAAACCATCAGTCTCATTTACAAATGTGACTATCTTAAACAATAGCTATAAATGTAATAATACATTTATTTTTTTAAGCTTGTTAAGTACTTGACCAGACAAGTTCATATCTCTAATGAGCAAAACTGTCTTGAAAATTTAAATGTCATTTAAGTAAGCCTAATAAATTATTAAAATTACAAATATAGTAAGTGTAGTTATCTTAAACATTCTATTTCTGTTTACAAACTTATTAAAAAATCTTGCACCTTCAACTTGAAATCACAAGTCAATTACACACTATTTTAAATTAGAATTGCAAGGCTAATCTGTCAGAGTCTCTAATATGCCAATTCTAAATCTTTATCAACACTTTAAATACTGAATATACACAGATTGTCCCAATGATTAAAAACCTATTCCTGAACTTGACACAAAAGTATTAATACTTCATCATCTTTATAATTAATTCTAAACCATCCTGGATTTAGAAAGACACTCATGAAGGGAATACTTTTATCATCTCAGATATGGAATCTGAGGCTTTCCATGTGTAGGGTGATTCTTTTTATCTCATATATAGACACACAGAGTCCTTTTAATAGTTGCTGTGGACATATACAAGCTGCTTTCTTTAGATGGTGTTTGTTTTACCACCCCATTCCTGCTTTCACATACATTCTTATCTAATTTCTTCAGTTGATTTGAGCAGGGGCCAACTTGTTACATACCTCTCTCCCAACCAGGATATAACTAACTATGAACACATTGCTCTTCATTTTCTATATTTCCTGATTAAATTCTGAATCTTCTCCATATTCTTCTTGCTTCTCTGGGCCATGACACTTATAGATATGTTAATAAAATTATTTTGGATTCTGCATATTTCTCATATTTGTAAAGATATACTGACAGACATATTTTTGGGGGAAACACATTACATATTGGACACTATTTTAGTAAATTCTTAACCAAGGATGAGTGAAGAAGATCATAGAAGTCTTCTTTATTCTTTCAGTACCTTCATTAATAAATTAGTTATTTTTTTCAACTAGTCTGTGAGTAAAATAGTCAAACTTTAAGAAATATTTTTCAAAAGAATTTTTAGGATATTATACCAAAAATATTGGCAAGAAAATAAAAAGTAGAAGCCAGGAGTGGCGGCATATGCTTGTAATCCCAGTACTTGGGAGGCTGAGACAGAAGGATCAAGGTTTAAGTATAGTCTCAGCAAATAGTGAGACTTTCATCAACCCAGTGAGACCTTGTTTCAGTAAGATAGGGCTGTGATGTAGCTCAGAGGCAGAACTCCCCTAGGTTCAATCCCTAGTGCTACAAAAAAAAAAAAAAAAGTAGATAAATAGTAGATAAATTGGACTTCATTAAAATTAAAAAAATAATTGTGGATAGACTGGCAAGATGGGCAAAGAGAGATGCCCAGCACTTGCCTCTTTTTCATGAATAAGACTATAAAAGCAAATAGATAGCTGCCTATTGGGATGAATGGCCAAGGGAGAGCATTGCAACCAGCAAAGGAGAGATGGGAGCCTGGTAAGACACGGAGACCTGGGATGGTGGCATAGAGAGTGAAATAAAAGCACCAGCAACTACAACCAGGTTCCCCAACTTGGGAGGGGGTCCCCCACTGGAGAAAGGATGAACAGGTGAATCTCCTGAAGACCCTGTCCTCGTGGATGTCAGCCACCCCAGCTACAGGAGAATGTCATAGTCATCACAGGCAGGAGGCCAGTTAGGGGAACGACTTGCAGTCTGTAGCATAATTTTGCTTTAGAGAAGAAACTTGTATTAAGCTCCCCCCAACCCCAAGATCTCAGGCTGCTGCAGCCAACATTATCTTGGGGGAAAAGCTATGCCACAGACCTGCCATTGGCTCTCCTCCACCACTAGGTCTGAGGACATGCATGCCATGTTCCAGGCCCCCCACTGTAACTGCAGACAGCCTGTATAGTCAGTCTGAGCTACCCACCGGGCCTGCGGGTATATGTTCCATGTAAGCATTGCTCCTCAGCTTCCCCAACTGTTTCCAGTTGCCTATGGCCTGAGCCTCTGCTTGGCTCCAGTGGATGCACACCTTATCTGCCCTCACTTCCCTCCAATACTACTGTCACAGGCTGAGGAAATGTGCACCATGGTCCAGCATTCAAACTCCTATTGCCAGGATGGTTACACATTGGGCCCTTTGCCTCCACTACTATGTGCACCCAATCCACCTGGGCTGCTAGATTGCTCCATCCTCTTCAAGGCCACTGGAGACAGGGTTCTCTGCATCCACCATTGCATGCCCAGAGTCATCAGTTAAAGCCAAAGAAGCTTTAACGAAATTATACTACAGTGACAATGTCCAACTGGAACCAAAGCTAACATAGCCTACCAAACTAGTGGACTAAGATACATTTACAGGATAAAGTCACTTCCTTGAATTCCACCTTGAAAAATTGATATTGTCAACTGATTCACCAGATATATATATTTAAATGCAGGGACACAGGAAACATAGATACAAGAAAGTCTAAAAAACAAGGTAATATGGTGCCTCCAGAGGAACACAATACTTTCTAGAAACAGATTCTAAAGAAAAGGCTACTGATGAAATGACTGATAAAGTATCCAAAAGAATGACTACAAAGAAACTCAATGAGATTCAGGAGGATAAAGACAATCAGTGAAATTAATAAAATAATTCACGATATGAATTAGAAGTTCATCAAAGGGATAGAGGTCATGAAAAAGAATAAAGAAGAAATCCTGGAAATGAAGAACTCAGTAAGTCAAGTAAAAAATAAACTTGGCCAGGTGTGGTGGTGCACATCTCTAATTCCAGTAATTGGGATACTGAGATGAGAGGAATGGAGTTTTGAGGCCAGCCTCATCAACTTAGTGAGACTGTAAAAAATAATAATAATAATAATGGATTGGGAGTCTATGGGAGTCTAGCTCAGTGGTAGAATGCCCCTGGGTTCAGTCCCTAGTGCCACACATACAAAACAATAAATGAATAAAT
>PVLC010003095.1:0-102677 GCA_004027655.1 Graphiurus murinus
GGAGAGGAGAGGAGAGGAGAGGAGAGGAGAGGAGCAAGGGTGGTGAGAGGGAGAGAGAAAATGCACTAGCTGTAAGCAGACTATAGGTTAGAAAAGAGCCACTTACCACTTCAAAATACTCTATAATGCTAAGAAAAGACTGCTAAATATTTTTTTTTCCTGAAACACTTGAAAATTGCCCAACTGTGGTCCCCTTTCCCATAAACACTTAGGTGTTATTCCTATAAACAAGAATATTATATAATCACAATATAATGATCACTATTAAAGATAGAAATTGCTGTTGATGCTTTACTGCCATATACTATTCATATAGTAATTTTTCCAATAATGACTTTTTGAACAAAGGATCTCATTAAGAATATTTGTTGTATTTCAGTGTCTTGTATGCTTAGTCTCCTTCAGTTTTGGAACATTTCGTATGTTACTTGACTTCTATAACTTAGACCCTCTGAACACTCCAGCATTGCAGGCTAGTTTTGTCTTGTTTTGTTTTTGTGGTACTGGGGATTAAACCCAAGAATGTTCTACATCTAAGCTAGTCCTATTTTATTTTTAAACAAGGCCTCACGAAGTTACTGAAGGCCTCAACAAATTGCCAAGGCTGGCCTTGAATCTGTGATCCTCCTGTGTCAGCCTCCCAAGTACTGAAATTACTGGTGTGCACCACCACACCTAGGTAGGTCAGATATTTTTAAAGACATATGTCCCTCTTGGGTTTGCCTGCTGTTTCCTCATGATTAGATTAAATTAGATGAATGTTTGGTTCTGTGTCCTTCTCTTATCATCCTATAATTTTAATGAATGATTTTAATCTGCCCTATTACTGATGATGTTCACTTATCATTATTATTATTTGTGTGTTTGTGTGTGTGTGTGTGTGAGAGAGAGAGAGAGAGAGCGCTCGACATAAGATCTTACTGACATCTCATTGTTCCCAGGCCTTCTCAACAGACAGAACAAAAGAATAAATTAAATCAAACATCATGCACATGGTCACACACACACATACTTCCCATGAAGTCAGACTAACATTGCTCAAACAATTCCTTTCAGCTTTCTCCCTTTTGATATTCGATCCCTCCTCTCTGACAGCCAGAAACCAGGCTCTCATTATTCTTCATTTATTTTTATTTTCATGGATTCCCCAGTATGTAACCACTCTCTCGCCTCTGCCAACTCCCATTTCACCCTACTTGGGTTCCAGCACCTACACAGAAACACCCGACAGAAATGACCTCAGCCCTCACACCACTTGATGCCCAACATCTCAAGTTGGGTTTCTCTTACCTCATCACAGGCATGGGCCCCCCACTCCCTGTTGGTCACTGACAATCCATCCCAAGCAGCTCATGGACATCCTCTCAGCCAACTGAGCCTCTGACTCCCTGCCCTGGACCTGAGCTTCTTTATCCTTCCATCCCATCTCCTTATTCTGCCCAATAGAATGCCTTTAGGACTGAATTATTCAAGAATGAAAGAGTAGGGAAAGAAAGAAACAAGACAAAATGAAACTGACTACTCTGCAGTGTAATTTAAAGTGTGGAAGAATGTTTGAGGCAATATGCCAATGGTATAAGAATTTTCCAGGAACAAAGACAATGAGAACAATTTAGAGCAGTCACCCTGGAAAGACAACCAAACAGCAGCATCATTGGCTAATGAAACATTTACTGAGAATGAAGAGATGATTGGGGAGAATAGGGTTTCTGGACTTGAAGGAAATAAATGTGTACTTTATGCAAAGTAAGTCTTCAATTGCTTGGAATACAGAAAAGATTACTGCCCTTATAAGCACTGTATATTATAAATACAGTGATTCTACATCTTGGATATTCCCGGACAGTCACAACTGTAGATAATTTTATTATTCTTAGGCTATTTAAATAAAAGCACAAATTATATCCACTTACAAGAATAAGTAAGCAAATGTGTATTCATGTCTGTCTGAGTATGTGCATCCATGTATACTCATACATTAGAACAAAATATTTTACCATCAGATCATATTCTCTTCTCTTTGTTTGGGAAATATTGTCATTGTAACCACATAATTTTGATTTGACAATTAGCTTTTTTGAAAGAATTACACAAATATGGGGAAAATGTGGTGATCTAAGGTTTTTTTCAAATCACCCAGCATCCATAGCTAAATCTCACCATTCACTCCCTATTCCCTATTCCTCTTGTGATAGATACACAAAGAAAACATGCTATTTGCATAGCATGTAACTTTTAAAATAGTATATAAAATCTTTTAAAAATAGTACAGCTTTTAAACAACGAAGCAAGGACCACTTAGTCGTGTCTGGCTTCTATCAGCCTTCCTGAACCAACTAACATAGAACACTACCTCTTATGATACCAAAAGGAAATTGGAAATTTTTTATACACATTTTATGCCATCAGAAGCAAACGCCAGAGGAAAGAAAACACCCTCCATGAAGCTTCCTAGGATACTTATTTGTTTGTTTGTTTGTTTGTTTGTTTGTTTGTTTGTTTGTTTTGTGGTACTGGGGATTGAATCCATGGGCATTTTACCTCTGAGGTATACCCCCAGCCTTATTTTATTTCTTAGTTTGAAACAGGATCCCATTAAGTTGCTGAGACTGGCCTCGAACCTGCACTCCTCCTGTCTCAGCCTCCTAAGTACTGGGATTATTGGGGTGCACTACCATGTCCAGCTCACTTCTTACTTTAAAAGAGAAATGGCAGACACTCAGGCTATGATCTGGGAAGCTAGAATCACAATAACACAGAGTGGTTAGAATACAGTCCTGGCAGCAGGTCACCAGGTGCAAATCCTACCTGGTTAACTTAAGTAACTTAAGTCTTCCCTGTGCCTCATTCTTCTCATCCATAAATGGACATTGTAATACATATCTCTTTCTTTAGAATCAGATGAAATACTACATAAAGCAGTAAGTGCATGTCTGGTAGATGGTAAGCTCCAGCACAGCTATATGGGTCTGATCACTTGCATAGTGAGCTATAACCTAACTTTTTCAGTGTCTTCATGGATGGTATTATTCAGATGCTTCAGATGTATAAATAGTCAGCCACTTACAGCAATTCTTTTTTTTTTTTTTTTGCTTTCAAAATTTTATTGTATTTTTAAATTACAAAGTAACTCATGATCATAAGAAAAACCTCAAAAGATATTGAATAATAATCACCTTGGTAATTACTTGGTAATTAGATTTGTTTCCAAAATTTCACTCAAATCTTTCCTGTACCATTTGAATAGAAACTGGAAGTCTTACCTCAACACCAACTATAACCACAACTAAAGGCAAACTTTTCTCTTTGGTGGCTGCATAGTATTCCATAGAATAGGGAGGAAGAGAATTTTTTTCCACTGCATTCCTCAGATAAAACCAGAAAGAATCTTGGTTGAGGGAAGGAATCATGTGTTCCAGTCCTGGCTGTGTCCTTAACTAAGTCACATACCCAGCAAATTCTCTGGACCTCAATTCCCTTAGTTTACAATAAAAAGAGATAGGGGAGAGAGTTTTGGATGCTAATAAATGAAATGTATATTAAAGTACCATGGAGTCAGGTGTGGTGGTGCACACCTGTAATCCTAGTACTTGGGAGACTGAGACAGGAGGATTGCAGGTTCAAGGCCAATTTCCGCAATTTAGCGAGACCCTCAGCAACTTAGCAAGACCCTGTTTCAAAATAAAAAGTAAAATAGGGTTGGGGGATATTATAGCTATATATAAATATAAATATTTGTAAGGAATTGGCTCGTGTGGTTCTGGAGGCGGACAAATCCAGAGCCCTGCAGCTGGCAAACTAGAGACCAGGAAAGCCGATGGAGTAAGTTTTAGCACAGGCCCCAGCCCCTAGAACCGGGAGCACCCAGGTATGCACCACCCAGCCCACGACTGCCTAAGGCAGGAATGTGGTGTTTCCATGCTTTTTGTTTTTATTTTTATTTTTTGGCACTGGGGATCGAACTCAATGCTGTTCTACCTCTGAGCTATATCCCCCAACCCTATTTTACTTTTTATTTTGATACAGCAATTCTTTCTAGAAAGGCAAAATACCTTTGAATATGACTTATTCTCTGCCTTTGAGATAATTATATGGTTCAGAATCAAGCAAGGTCATTCCCCTAATAGGCGATATGCCAGACAAGCTCACTAACTTTGGTTTATTACATGTTCACCATGATTTTTTTTTTTTTTTGGTACTGGGGATTGAACCCAAGGGGCATTCTACCTCCAAGCTATACCCCCCCAGCCCTATTTTTTAGTCTTTATTTTGAAACAGGGTCTCCTTAAGTTGCAGAGGGCCTCACTAAGTAGCTGAGGCTGGCCGTGAACCTGCAATCCTCCTGTCTCAGTCTCCCAAGTATTGGGATTACAAGCATGCACCACCATGCCCAGCAATTATTTTCTTTTGAGAGGTTAAAAAACACACCTGAGTCAGGCACGGTGGCATATACCTGTAATCCCAATACTTGGGAGGCTGAGACAGGAAGATTTCACAGGTTTGAGAACAGCCTCAGTAAGTAGTGAGACTCTTATCAACCTAGTGAGATCCTGTTTCCAAATAAGAAATAAAATTGGGCTAGAGGTATAACTTGAAGGTAGAATGCCTCTAGGTTCAATTCCACAGAACACACACACACACACACACACACACACACACACACACACACACACACCGCTATGAGTATACCCTTGGGCACATGAGCCAATGGAATAGCTACTGTCTACACTCAACCCTCACAACCACAAGTCATGATGTCCTCTATCACCTACCCCTCCATAGGTATGTTGAAAGTTTAGGCTCCGTGGGCATTCTGAGTTGACTTCCAGGGTTGGCTATACCACTTACTATCTCAGAGCTTAATTTCCTTATCTGCAAAATAGAAGCAGTGGTAAAAATCTACATTTTATGGCTGCTTAAAATATTAGATAAAATAATTCCTCAAAGGTACTTAATGGGATGCCGAATCCATCAATAGAGAAATGTTCAATAAAAGAGGCTGTTTTTGTTCTTCCTTGTTGGAAAAATAAAAGGTTAAGCTGAGTGTGGTGACACACACCCATAATCCCAGTACTTGGGAGACTGACACAGGATCACAGGTTTGAGGCCACCTCGGCAACCTGGTTAGACTCTCAGAAACTTAACAAAGCTTACTTTAAAGTAAAAGGGGATGGGGATGTAGCTCAGAAGTAGAACACCTGATGAGTATGGGAGTGTGTTTGCCTGGGAAGGGAATGGCAAGGACAGGACGTGTGGGAGATGTTTAGGAGCCCTGAATTCCGCTAAGAACTTGTCTGGGGTGTTCAACACAGAAGATAATACTGGTATTTCAGAAAACCAGCCTCGGACACCACAGCTTCTCTCTGAATTTTAGCACCACAGAGCAGCACACTCTCACCTTTTCTTACGGTAGAGATGGCATTAGGCTTCAAATGACTTTGGCTGTAGCAATGGAGGAAGTTTAGGTCTTGCCAAAGTACTTTCAGGAAGAGACTGAAGTGTTTCCTTAACTGCAATTTGCCCAGTTACAGACTAAGTTAACACATTCAAGGGTTTCTTTATCTCTTGTCAAAGAAGCAGCACATTTTGCATTATGAAGAGAAATCAGTCTGAGTTCTTGTTATTTTCTAAGAGAAAACCCTTTAGTGCCTCAGTTCAGGGAATTTTTGAAAAGTTAAGTAGTTCAGTGATGTCTTTTTACTCCAAAGCAAAAATGATTCCAAGGTAAAAATCACAAACTATTTGAACTGATATTTTAGAAAGTGAACAAGATAGAAGATAAAGAAGTGGAAGAGGAGGAGGAGGAGGAGGAGGAGATGGAGGAGGAGGAGGAGGAGGAAAGAAGGGAAAAAGGGAGAGGGAAAAGAAGGAGAAAAGAAAGAAAATGAATTACTTCCTGGTAGACAAGAATAACTGTAATTGTCTCAAGTTTACAATAAAATAATGTATTTTTGGAGAGCTCAGTAAGGAAAGTTCTTGGATTCAAATTTGGTCCTAAAGATCTTATTTTGTCTTCCCTGGAGGGGGCTTAGTGTGCTCTAAAGAAGGAGCTTGTATAGAATCTTTTTCAGACTCATCAATTCAGTTGCCAATAAAAATATCTTTGAATCAACTCAGTGACATTTTTACAAGAGGAATGAAAAATTCTGTATTGGAAGAACCAACTTCCACAAGCCCCGCAGGCCTTTCCTGCAGCCCAGAACAATACTGAAGCAAACGAGAGCCTCTGACAGGAGAATCTGCAGTGTCCTTTCATGTGGGAAGTGAGGGAAGATTCACCAGCACATCCTGACCTTTTCCTCAGACGAGTTTTGATAGCATCTCTTTCATATTCTGACTTTGAAAGAGACTTCTTTGAATTTTCCATGGGGATGGGTAAGCTAGAACTCCTTTGCTGATGAAATTTTCTGGGACCAAAGGTCATTGCTGAACTCTGAGTTTCTTCACAAGAAAGCAACGATATCCATAGCTCACAGGTGAGGGTCAGCTGAGCTCCTACACTCCGGGGCACTCAGAGGACCTGCAAGCAAGGGTGTCAGAGCTCCTCAAAGCTTGGCGCTGTCTCCCTCCAAGAGCGCTGCACTCCCAATCTCTCCAATCTCTCTGCCCTGTGCACCCACCAGCTAAGTAGCTCTTCTCTCTGTCCATAGACTTAGGCTCCTTCTCTTTCCCCTCACTTCACCACCAACCCCACCAGGACTTTTATAAAGCTGTCTCTTAGACTCCAACTAAAATTCTACTTCCGTGCCACTGTACCCTACCTCATATTTTAGTATCACTACCAATCTCACTAACACGTATAGGGAGGGTAGAGAGGGAAAGCAAGATGGAGTCAGTAGGGAAACACACCAAGTGATGAGTGCATATATAAATGTATCACTTTGAATCTCACTATGTTGCATAAATACAATGTGCTAGTAAAATTATAAAATAAATATGTACAATTATTGCAAAATAAATTTTAAAAATAAGTAAAATAATACACACATAGAATCCAGGCATAGTGGCACACACTTGTAATCCTAGTACTTGAGAAGCTGAGATAGGAGGATCACATGTTCAAGTCCAGCATGCAGCAACTTAGTGAGACCTTATTTCAAATATAAAAGAAAAATAAAAAGGGGTGAGGTATTGCTCAAAAATAGAATGACCCTGGGTTCAGTTCCCAGTACTACACACACACACACAAAAAAAACCAGACTAAAGTACACATAGAAATATCATACAGTACAAGAGAAGTATAATACACAGAATTCAGTACATAGAAAAATATGTATATAAAATATTAACGTCCATTTGAAATAAGTATGATGACACATTAATTCTATTACAGATGAGAGCAGGACCATCCCTGGGAGCAGAGGCGGTCAAGGACATCACCATGGAGGAGGTGTGGCTAGCAGATCAGGTAGGATTCAGATGGAGTGAGAAGAGGCTCCCTGTGTTTGCTTGTGGAACTCCAGGGACTCCAGCACAATCTGAATTTGTAGAGTGACGTTTCAGCTAGCATTCTCACTGCTGTGTCCCAAACTACCTGACAACCACAACCTAGAAGGAGGAAGATTTATTTGCTCGCAGTTTTGGAGGTTTCAGTCCATGTCAGGCTGGGTCACAGCTACAGAGATCAGGGCATGGTAGTAGAAAGCAGAGAGCAAGGGCAGGAGACCAGGAACCTATATAATCCCTCAGGTCCTACACTCCCAGGGACCTCTCTCCTCCAGCAACACCCTATCTATCTACATTGCCACCCAAAAAATAAAAAGTGATCCATCAGTGGATCAACAGGTTCATCCATTGATGAGACAGATTAATACTTATGATTCAATTATATTACCCCCAAACATTGCTGCCAAAGCATGAGCTCTTCTAGGGGGCATTCTAGATCCAAACCATAACATAACAAGTGTCCCTGTACATTCTCAAGGGGAGTCTGTGGTTCCAGTACTTGCACAATGATAGGGAGAGAAGGATAGCAACAGTTGTGCAATGACAAAAGTATAATTTGAGCAATGCCATTATGAAAAATGACACATAATTAAAAAGCAGTTTGGGTAAAAAAAAAAAAAAAAAAAAAAAAAAAAAAAAAAAAAAAAAAAAAAAAAAAAAAATAATAAAAAAAAAAAAAAAAAAAAAAAAAAAAAAAAAAAAAAAAAAAAAACCACAAAGAACTGTTGGTAGCTAATAAATGGTGACCTGAACTGGATCCACATTTGCCAATTGCTTCTGAGTCTTCCCACAGCCTCCCTGAGCACTCCTGTCAACCTGCCCTTTCACTTAAAGGCAGTTTGAGACTTAAATTATGCTGACTTGCAGGGTACACTGCAGAGATTCTGTTCTCCCTGCCTCCCTTGGGGGTGATCCTACTCACTCTGAACAGTGATGGATCTTCTGAACAACTTGGCTAGCCATTTGCATGCGTGAGGAATGCTAAACAGCCACCAAGGGACAGTAGGTGTTGGGCTGTGGCTTTCTCAAAGGGTCAACAATGTCATAGGACCCTTGATCTGACCTCATTATCAGAAGCTGAGTGAGAATTTGTTAGTAGTTTTAATGAACGTGGGTTTTCCCCAAATCCCCTACACTAGTCTGTGACTCGTAATTAAGATAACGCTGAAACCCCTCTAGTACCCTGCTCTCCAATTACAGATATCACGTTTCTTTTTCTGTTGCTGTTGGAAGGAAGTGGCATTCCGATCCTTCATAGGATGTCTGTACACATAATAAGAAAGCTTGTAGCACTGCAGGGGTTTTCTTCTGCTTACAGCACTGTTCTTTCCTGTCACCAATGCACCTGTCAATCACCCACCTCGAGACCTTGAGACCTGAGAAAAACAAATGCATATGGATTTTCGGGAAAAAAGAAATAACCAGAAGGAAAAAAAAAATTAAAAGAAACACTATTTGGGAAGGAAAATAAGAGAACTTATTGCCAGCATACCTAGCAGAGAAGAATGTCAAATGGAAGCTCTTGAAACAAAAAGGAAATGAAATGAAGAATCTTGAAATAGAGGTAAAAAATAAAAAGTGAAAAAATGTAAGTAAGTATAATCCTGTTGAGTTTTCAAAATTACGCAGAGAAGCAAAATTTATAACCTATTCTATGTGATTCTCAATGTATTTAGAGGGAATATTTAAGATAATGATATTATAAACGGGAGAAAATGAAAGAATTTCTTATTTCTTATTTTTTATTTTTTGTGGTACTGGGGATTGAACCCAGGGGCATTCTACCTCTGAGTTACAACCCCAGCACTATTTTTTTTTTATTATCTTATTTTGAAACAAGGTCTCACTAAGTTGCAGACAGCCTCACTAAGTAGCTGAGGCTGGCCAGGAACCCGGATCCTCCTGTCTCAGCCTCCCAAATACTAGGATTACAAGCGTGCACCACCACACCTGGCTTGTGAAAGGATTTAAAAAGAAATAACACATAACATGTCCCCAAATGCAAGTTACTGACACATATAAACCACCTATTTAAAAGAGAAGAGTACTCTTTCTACACTCAAACTGATAAAATTCCAATGCAATAGACAATGATAAGTTATGTGCACATAACGCCTAGAGGAACCACTATATATATCAAGATTATAGATAATCAAGATGAAATTGTTTTTTAAAAGTTCAAATAACCTATAGTAAGGCTGGGAATAGAAAATAGAAAAATAAATCACAGAAAAAATGAAAAACAAAACAAAAAATAAGATGACAAACTTAAGCCTTAATTTTTCAATAACTGCATTAAATATATATTGTCAAATATACCTTTTTAAAAAACCAAAGCGGGTATGGTGGTGAATGCCTATAATCCCAGTACTTGGTAGCTGAGACAGGAAGATCCCAGATTCAATAAGAACAGCCTCAGCAACATAGCAAGACTCTCAGCAACCTAGTGAGACCCTGTTTCAAAACAAAACATTTTTAAAAAGGGCTGTGGGTGTAGCTTGGAGGTAGAATGCCTTTGGATTCAATCCCCAGTACAAATAAACAAGCAAACAAACAAACTAGATTGGCCAACCAGAAAAAAAAAAATACATGAGTCAACTATGTGCTGCCTTTAGAACTCACTTCAAGTATACCTGTGATATAGGTTGCAATTAAAGGATGGAAAGAATAAACCATGACAACAACAATAAGGAAGCAGAAACACCTGTGTTAATATCAGGTCAGTAAGACTTCAGAGTGCAAATTAACAGGGACAGAGAAGAGCATTATATATTGATAAAAAGGGTTGATACAACAAGAAAACTTAAATGTGTTCGCACCTGAAAATACAGCAGCGAAATGTGTGAAGTAAACACATAACTAAAAGGAGAAGCAGACAAGTTCACAATTATAGTTCAACACCAGAAAAAATCAGCAATTGTATAGAAAAAGCGGCTTTTCTTGATCTTTAAGTAGGAATGATATTGATAATGCTTATGCCTTGCTGGATTTCTCAAAGATTAAATTAATTTATACTTGTAAACAGCTTAAAATGTAACTGACACAGAATTAGTCTTCAAATATGATAATTTGTTGATACATAAAGACCATCTACTTAAAAGAGAGTAAATATACCAAAATCCCAAATGGAAAATGTGAACATAAGAAAATCATAATAGAAGATATATGATTACCAAAATATGTGGCCTCCATAGTCATTTTTGTAAAAATAATAATAATAATAATAATAATAATAATAATAATAATAATGACAATGAGGAAAAAAACACAATTTTGAAACAGTTCTAACTATATATCTCCAGTTTGGACATTTTTCTTTTTGCCTCAATTAGATTAAAATAGGCTAAGATGAGCTCTGTTTTCAATGAGCCAGGGAAGTTGTATGATGATGTTTAGAAAAATCATTTTGTCATTTCCAAATAAGTGATATATCTTCTTTCTCAATTTGCCTCTTCCCTGAATAGAGTTGACTAGAAAGTCACAAGTAATTCATCTACCTTGGAATGTTAAAAATCAATGCATTTTCAGTTCCAGAATGGGCCAGGGGCTACACAGCACCATGCCCCACCATGAAGGCACCCTGTTGAATCTAGTCTAACCTCAACCTGCTTTGCTGCTGCTTCCTTAAAGCAGCTCATTTTTAGTGGGAGAGAAAACTCCTTATCATTGGAAATGAGACTCTATCTCAAGCCCTAGATAGGAATGAAAATGAATAAAAATTATAGTAAACACAGTTTAGTTTTATGATTAATCCAGCATCTTACTACACCTTCCATGCTCATTACCCTTTCACGGGTTGGTCCCCACATTCGCTCCTTGAATTCTAAACACATTGAGTTACTTTAAGTTACATATCTTCTTTGTCCCCTTTGAATATGCTGCTCCCTGTGTCTAGCTCTCTCCACTCAACAACTCCACTTTCTCTGCCCAAATCCAGCTCATTCTTTATGTTTCCCTTAAAATGTTAGACAATTGAGCCCAACAAGTTTGCATTCCATACAGATGTAGACCTCCCTTTGAAGTTTTCATGACAGCTGTACTGAGCTCGTCCAACTCTGTCTTTCTTGGTGAGACCACAGATTCCAGGAGGAAAAGGATCACATTTGTCTTCACAACTTCTCTTCTGCTGCTGCAGCTGTTAAGGTTGGAAGAGCCTCCCTCCCACCATTGACACATTGATGCATTCTCCTGGCTATGGATCTTGGACATGTGTATCTAAGGAAGTGTTATCTATTTTCAATACATTTTTTAAAGGAATGAAAGTAGGGCACACAGGTTTTTAAACATTTTGTGACCTGGCAAAGTCACATAATAGGCTCAAAAATGAAGGCACTCTCGTAGTTCTGAGATTAAAACCGGTTTAAGCCATTTAAATTTCTCTTAACATTCTTTGTTAAACATATACTGCTTCATTTTGGGTCACTCCACTTAAAAAGATCACTGCTTAGTTTCATCCTGCATAATAATACACTCCTTAATCCTAAATTTCCCAATATAATGAATCTTCTTGTTTTTTCCCCTTATCATTATTACTTGATTCTTGCTTTTCTTTAGTCTGGTTTTTGTGTTTTGTTGTGTTGCGCTGCTTGTTTAAGAAGACTTTTATTGGTGCATTATAATCTCACCTCATAATGTAGTTTACAGTCATGGCAACATACATGTACAAAACATGTGGGCTTTCCTCTGGCTTCCTTGGCCTTCCCTTTCCCCATACAGGCTATCAAGAGTAATATTGGTATTCTCACATATGTACATTACATAATGTCCATGGAAGTAACTCCTTCATTGATTTTCCTTCTCCCTTCCTTCCCCTAGACCACCTCCCTGGCTCCACTGGAATTTTGCCTCCATTATCTGAAGCCCCTCTGGTATCTCAATTACTCCCTAGCTTCTGCATAGGAGAGAAAACATATGACCCTTCACTTTCTGTGACTGGCTAATCTCACTTAACATAAAGTTCTCTAGGCCCACTCATTTTCCTGCAAATTACATTATTTTGTTCTTCTTGATTTCTGAGCAGCATTCCAATGTATGTATATCCCATAATTTTGTGATCCATTCATCTGTTGATGGACACCTACATTGGTTCCATAATTTGGTTATTGTGAATTGTGCTGCCATGAACATGGATGTGCATATATTACTGTAATTCTCTTATTTTGGTCCCTTTGGAAAGACACTCAGGAGTGTATCTGCTGGATTGCACTGCTTTTTTATTGTTGTGGATTTTCTTTTCAGTTGTATTGAATTTTTTGAAATTTGAATATTTAAACAATTTTGGTATTGACATATTAACAGCTTTTTGAAGTATATATGCACAGTAAAATGCACCTAACAAGATATTCACCATTCCTGTGGTGGTTTCTCAGACTTCTCTTGCATTTTGATACTTTGAGGAATTCTGTCCAGATATTAATTTCTCTTTCTCTAACATTTTCAGCCATATATGTGTCCTGCAATTTCCACATTTTTATTATTATTTACTTACATTGTGGGTATAATTCACAATGCATATTTGTTTCTGAAAGTTGTACACAGATTTTTATGATTCTATGGATGAATGGATTACAAAACTATGGGACATGTACACAATGGAATTTTACTCAGCTATAAAGAAGAACAAAATCATGTTATTTGCAGGGAAATGGATGCAACTGGAAAACATTATGTTAAGTGAGATTAGCCAGTCACAAAGAGTAAAGAAGCATATGTTCTCCCTAAAATGCGGATGCTAGGGAGAAGATGGGGCATAAGAGGGTCTCCAGATGAAAAAGGAAATACCCTCGAAAGCAAAGAAGTTGATTTAACCGGAGGGGTTGGGGGAGCACACTAATGTATATCAAGGTTACTCACTAAACTGAACTTGAGAGGGAGTGAAGGTGAGGGAGCGGGGTGGGAATTGGGGGAAGGGGTCAAATGAGAATTGTGAGCACATATATCATTATCAATTTGTACCTAACAAAGATGTATGCTTACAATGCATGAATAAAAAAATGTTTATCTGGTAAGGAAATTTACCAACTAATAATAACCCCTACCCAAATGACATTGTCCCCTTTTGTTTTGTATGTCCATGTCTTCCTCTATCCTTACATCTCAGCCATGCCTGCCTAGGTAAACTCTCACAGTTTTTTATACACGAAGTGTCATGTATAAAATGAGGGTTTTTTGTAGTTAGCAGAATTTTCTATCACTGCCTGAATGAGATTATGTATCTATTTTATAATAAACATAACTCTCAAATGGGTCATAAACAGATGATAAGATTTGCACATTTCCCTACCAATATTTTATCTGTAACCAAAAAGAAATCTTTCTGTTTCCCATCATGTGCATTCTATTTTCTTCAGTGTCCATGGTATTTAATAGCACTACTCATAATTTATACTAATTTCTTATGACAAAACTGCAAATAGAAATCGATTCATCTTTTAATAAATTCTTCTACCACATTGTTTGCTCTTTATAGTCCACTCACACATATGAGTATGATAAACTGACGGTGGTGATATATATCTATGAATGTACTAAAAATTATTAAAGTGTACACTTTGAATTAGTGAGCTATAAATGATTTACTTATTGATAAAGTTAAAAAATCTTACAGCATATATTTAATTATATTATTTTCAGATATGAATTCTCTCAGTGGCTTTTAAGTGTATTCTAAAGTCAGATCATTGCCAGGCATGGTGGTGTAGGCTTGTAATCCCAGTTCTTGAGAGGTTGAGACAGGAGGCTTGCAGGTTTGAGACCAGCCTCAGGAACTTATCCCGACCCTATTTCAAAATAAAAATTAAAATCATGTATGAGGTGTAGCTCAGAGGTAGAATGCCCCTGGATTCAATTCCTGTTACACACACGCACACACACACACACAAAGTCAGACCATGTGTATGTATGTGTGTATACATATACTCTCTTACATATATATGTCTGCACATATATATGTATGCATATATATGTATATAGATATATGTACAAATATATGTTCCATATGTGTAAAATGCATAAATATAAACATACACAGATACATACAAGGGACATGTAAATTTTACAACTTATAGAGCTAGGGACACTGCCTTCTTCATGTATAGGCATCAATTCTAAATGTCCTTCCAATAATGTGCTTTAAACCTGTCAGCTACCAGATATGTCCAGGACATAGGTCCTATACTATTCCTGGAAGTCTAATCTTATTCTAAAAACTTTTTCTAGTCTCTTACAGTCTCCATCTCAAGACAAAAATGACCTGTGTCTTCCAAAATATCCTCTTTTTATACCAACATGAATCTGCACACACCTATTATCTCTTGCAAAACTTACTGCCTTGAGATTAATGCTTCTTATTGCCCTTGCCATTCAGAATACAAGACTTTTTCCATTCACCTTGATGTACTTTCTTTGATGCAATTTTATCCACTGATAACAGGGGTAAAACATAAGTATGACTTCACAGGTTTAGTTCTGAAGTACAAAAGATTATGGACTTCAGTATGGGATTTTGGTGGAAATCTGTTACACACACACACATAATATAATAGCATATATTTGCATATATATACACACGCATTGTTCATACTAATCTACAGAGAAATTCAAATTTTAGTTATTTAGTATGCAGCAGTCAGGAGCAAAGATCAAGACTTATCAGTTGGGCAATTTCTATATTTTTTAAGGGCAAATCTCTCAGATGAATTCATAAGAACATAGGAGTAGCATCACTCCTGTGAAATAGATTGTTTCCAGATCTATATTTTCAAGCTGGAAGTGTTTCTGATGTGTACTCACTACTTGCTCTTTATTTCCATGTTGATATATGTTCCTATCTGGAACTCTTTAATTGTAAAGAACTCAACACATCCTGGTGTACATTATACACCTCCATAATGGCATATTCCATTTGGCTTCCTACTCTTCACTTTATCATTTCCTCAAATCCTTTCCAGGATTATTTACCAAATTAGCTGCTATATTGAGATTCCTGCCTGAGGATTCAATTCAGAAGAACCCAAACCAAGAGAACTCTCTGGCTCTGTTGCATGAGGTGGAAAACATGGATTCTAGACTTCTTAGCTTACTAAGCCTTTGATGACTCACCATACCTTTAATTTATAATACTCTTCCTCAACACATTCACCAGGCTCAGCCTTGTGTTCTTCTCCAACCCCTCCTCACTTTCTCTTGCCTTTGACCTTCCACTCATTATTCATTTTTGGAATATCCCACAGAAGAGTGGTTAAAATCATGGGCTCTGAAGTTATGTTCCTTGCATTCATATCCTAATTCTACCACTTACTAGCTATGTACTTGCATCAAGTAGTTTAGTCTTTCTGTCCTTCCATTTACTCATCTATTTTACAGGGATAATAGGAACAAACATATAAAGTGTGACAATAAAAAAAAATAGAACTTAGACTAGTTCCTCATTAATTAGTAAATAGTCAATAAATATTATCAGCTACATCAATATTACCATCCTCAATAACCAACCCAGCTGAATCTGCTTCCTCAGGTATACTTTTTTTGAAACAACAGCTATATATAGTCATTATTTCTCTTGAAGTCTCTTCACCCCCAGTTCTCTTCTCTCTGTCTCTCTCTCTCTCTCTGTCTCTCTCTCTCTCTCTCTCTCTCTCTCTCTCTCTCTCTCTCTCTCTCTGTCTCTCTCCTTTTTTCCCCATTGGTGCACTGTAATCATACATCTTGTTGAAGTTTAGGGTGTGATAAAGGCATACACACAGTACTCATTGATCCCTCCCCTAGATCCCACCCTATTCCCTCCCCCTTCTCCCTTCCCGTGCTCAGCATAGTGATTCACTTTGATAAGTTTGTACTTGTACATCATGCCCATTGAAGTGTTTCCCTCTTCCCCTCTCCTGTCTCTCTCAGTTAGGTCACCTTCTTCACTCAACTAAGGTTTCTCCTCCTTTTTCTGGAGTCCCTCTTATGTCCCAATTTCTCTCTAGCTTCCGCATATGAGGAAGAACGTCCAACTTTTCGCTTTTTGTGACTGGTTAATCTCAACATAATGTTCTCTAGTTCCATTACCTTCCCTGCAAATTACATAATTTTGTTCTTCTTGACTGCTGAATAGAATTCCATTGTGTACATATCCCATAGTTTTGTAATCCATTCATTTGTTGATGGGCATCTCAGCTGGTTCCATAGTTTGGCAATTGTGAATTGCGCAGCTATAATTATACATATGCATGCATTACTCTGGTAGTTTAGTTTCTATTCTTTTGGGTAGATACCCAGAAGTGGTATACAGTAGGCTTATTTCCATTCTTCTGAGGATCCTCCACACTGTTTTCCAAAGTGGTTGCACTAATTTGCAATCCCACCAACAGTGTATCATAGTTCCTACTTCTCCACATCCTCACCAGCATACAGGCCCAGGTAAAAACTTCCTCAACAAAACCCCAAAGGCACAAGAAATTAAAATGAGGATTAATATGTGGGACTGCATTAAACTTAAGAGCCTCTCTGCAGCAAAGGAAACTATCAAGAATCTCAAGAGAGAGCAGGCAGAATGGAAGAAAAATTTTGCCAGCTACTCCTCTAATAGAAGACTAGTATCTAGAATACAGAGAACTCAAAAAACTCACCACCAACATAAAACAACCCTGTTTTCTCTTATATTTGTTTTCTAGCATGTATTATTAAGAAAATACACTTAATTCTTCCTAGTAATAATAAGCTCCTTAAGACACATAAACCCCTTTCTTTTAAACCTAATTTAATTCTTATTGCATAGTCCATATGCAGTAAATATTTAATGAATGATTTAGTTTCTACCACAAAATAAATAAGATAATCTACTAATTGTCAGTATATAAGATCTCAGCCAATTCAACTCAGAAGAGCAATAGAAGGTCACCAATTAGAAATGCATTTTACCCCCAGAAAATAAATCCTATTAACACTGTGAAGTTAAGTAACAGTTCAATCTCATCTGTTCATCTCTTCTAATTATCAGGATCAATTTTACTGTGGCGATTCATTTATGTTACAAGAAAAATAATTTGACAAATGGAGAGAAGAGAGCTAGTTTTTGTTGTAGTTGTTGTCAATGGTACAAAAACTCCCAGTCCAAAATATCATTTCCAATTATCCCTTATGTTTATGAATCACAAAGAAACTCTAATGAGGCCAAACACTCACAGAGGAAGGAAACATTATTTTCATTCAAGTATATGCCCCTCCCCAGTCTTTCATCTGCTTCATGACTTAAGAATATATCCAATTCACATAAACAAATAATTACCATGCCAAGATGGTAATTGGAGAGTAGTTACATGGAACAGCTTTTGTTCTATAATAGAAGAGATTCTCCTTATGTATCTATACATGAGCTCTGATCTCTAACCACAAGTCACTTCCAGTTTCTCACAATATTTCAAAGCAAAATCTAGAGGATATTTCTACCAAAGAAATAGAGCAAAAATCTCCATTTTTGTTTTTCTTAATTTTGCAATTGAAATGTAATTATTTTTTTAGAAACATGATAATGTTATAAAAATTTAATTCAACAAGCCTTTATAAACTATCTCCTGAATAAGAGTCCCCATTGTGTTTGCCTCAAGGGATTTAATGACAATGGGAGGGTCTCTGACCTTCTAAAGCCTTTAGAAAGTTAAGACATGTGCAAAAACACATCTAAGATTATAATGCAATCTATGTCAGAAACATAGGTGCCATTTGGATAAGTTGAAGAAGAGAGCTAATTTATTTAGAATAGTGGAGATGTGAGTCATGATATCAGAAGTGGGACATTAGTACTTAAAGGAAGAGGTCATCCCAATAGATAAAGATGGTGAAGAAATGATTTCCACAGAAAATAATTAATATGTGTCATCTTATTTTTTCTGGCTCTCATACAATCATCCTCTTTCTGGTAAAATAACTTTGATCTTGCTTTGAGGAAGCAACAACCTCAAGTTTGCATTCTTTGAATGGATTTGATGTTATTAGTGGCGTGTTACCTAGGTTCATCATTTCATTTTATTATCCACAGTAATTAGTTTGGAAATCTTCAAGCAGGAATATTCACAGTTCTTCCAGGACTTTTGTTTCAGTGATTGTAAAGGCAATGATCTTGAGCATGAGAACACAGGGAACATTTAAGCCTGAGGCTCCTGATAGCTCTCTTCCCTCTAAAGCCAGCAGAGAAGTAAAAATCAGGAGATGAAGAAAACTCAGTCTTGAGGACATCATTTGAGACTGAATACCAAGTCCACACAGAACCAGCCGTATTTGGACATTGCAGCTACATGGACCAATGAAATCCTTCTACCTAGGGTAATTGGAATCAGGTGCTTTTTGCTTCTAACATAAAGGGTCCAAAATTGATTTAGTAATAAATGCATGGCTCTGGGAAAACACATGTAGGGCCATACAACACAAATCACAATAAGGATAATGATTTTTAGCAAAACTCTCCTGAAATATTTGAAATCCAGGAGGAAGCAAAATGAAAGTATTTAAGGTGAAATCTAGGCATTTGATAACATAAGATGTTAAGATAACATTAAGATATCTAAGGGTGCCAAAAAAGTGTGGGCTGCATGATAAGGTTGTCATGTTTCGCTTGCCCGTAGAATTTGCACACTGAATTTTCATGTGCATTTCCATATACTTAATTCATGTCAATAGTCTCTTCTATCTAAAAGCTTGCCAACAGAGCCTCCAGCTGGCAACAGACACCAACAGTGTGATAAGAGCTCTATTAAAATATGAACTATGTGTTAAGAGACCTGGCACATGCCTATAATCCCAGTATTTAGGTGGCCAAGACAGGAGAATTGCAGGTTCAAGGTCAAACTCAGCAACTTAGCAAGACTCTGATTCAAAATTTTTAAAAATTAAAATTGAAGGGCTATGGGTATAGTTTGGAGGTAGAAGGAATGCCCCGGGTTCAATCCCCATCTCTCTGTATATATATATTATATTTTTACACACACACACACACACACACACACACACACACACACACACACAAATACACACATACTATGCCCTATCTATTCCGGATGCACATAGCTATTGTCTCTGAGCTAACTTTGTGGTATTCAGGGAAACTTTCCTAGATGACAAAATAGAGGGAAAAGTCAAATAACTAAGCACTGTTTAGGGGTTAAGGTAGAAAAAAAGGAATTCTGAGAAAGGTTCTTTAATTTAGAGACCTTCCTCTACTTTCTGCCTTCTCTGTTTTTACCTTGGAGATTTGAATGCAACTGATATTTTGAAATACCTTCTTCCAGGAAATAGTTATCTGGACTCACTAGGGCAGGAAGTGGAGCAAAAGAAAAAGGATGTTTTATTAGCCCTGGGTAAAACCAAGCACATATGAATTCCTTCCATAACCTAAGTGGTCTCCATTCATTCAAGGCAATTGAAGTTTTATTTTATTTCTTGTCTATAAATTATGCTTTCCAATTGAACATTTCAGAGTAAATACAGAGTTGCCCTTGAAAAGTGTAAGGATTGTGAAGATATAAAATAGTATGAAAGCAACAGAAGAAACTGCAAAGGTTTTTCTTGGAAAAACTTAAAATCTCATTTTATGTAATTGAACACAAATAAAGGGAAGTGTTTCTGTAAAGTAATCAAAGGGCCAATATTTTTTTTTCTATAGAACTATTGAAAACAGATAAACAATACTTCAGACCAAATACATGGATTTTTAAACATGAAAACAATATATAAGGAAATATATTAGGAAGTTAAATATATAGAAAACTTTCCAACCTTTTAAAAAAACAAATTAAAATAACAATGGCTATTGTTTTCTTTTATCACAGTGGCCAAGATTTTTTAATGAAAATAACTAATAACTGGAAAAATTCATTTAGCAACCATAAATTTATGTTTATACTGACTTCATAATGTTAATTACAAGGGTCTACCTTATGAAAATAGTGCAAAGTTCAGAATAATTTTTATGTAAAAATATATTTTTAAGCAAAATTTCTAAATTAGGGATCTGCATTTTATTTTTTGAGCACAAAGTAGTTTTATAATATGAAAAGAGTAACATAAAGTGGCCATCAAAAACTTTGCTGTTAGCTGGGCGTGGTGGCGCACGCTTGTAATCCCAGCATTTGGGAGGCTGAGACCGGAGGATCCGGGTTCACGGCCAGCCTCAGCTACCTAGTGAGGCACTCCGCAACTTAGTGAGACCCTGTTTCCAAATAAAGAATAAAAAATAGGCCTGGGGGTATAGCTCGGAGGTAGAATGCCCCTGAGTTTAATCCCCAGTACCGCAAAACAAAACAAAACAAAACTTTGCTGTTGCTCTTGTCAAGAAGTCTGCAAACTAATTCTATTTTTCACTGTGACCAAAATACCTGATAAGAACATCTTAGAGGAAGAGAGATTTATTTGGCTCAAAGTTTTAGAGGTCCAGTCCATGGGTGGCTGACACCAACACAGAAACATCTCTGTGACCTCAGGGCAGGGCAGAGGAAAAAGGAAAAACTGCTCTCAACTAACTCAATGGCAGCTGGAAAAGCAGAGGGAGAGGAGATAGAAGAAGAGAGGGACAAGGGACACCCCCAGTGACCCACCTCTTCCTGCCACTTTCTCGCTGCCTACAGTTGCTACCCAGCAAATCCATTCGAGTTATTAATCATTCAGTGGATTTATCCACTGATGAGATTAGGGCCCTGATTCAATTATTTCACCTCTGAACATTTTTGCATTGACAATACATTAGCTTTTCCAGGAAACATTCTATATTCAAATTGTAAGGCTAGTTAAAGAGGATGGAGTAAACATTAGGAAATTTTTGAGAATAATACAAAAAACAAAACTTAGGAACTGAAAATAGGCAAAATAAAATAACAGGTTTGTGAATCTTTCTTCTATTTTGCAGTAACAAAAATAATACCAAATTACTGCAGAAAATTCAAATGATACAGGAAAAAGTGAAAACTATAAAATTGTCTCTATTCCCTCAGATAATTGATATTTGTTCAATTTCTTCTTTCCTTCTTTATATATTAATGGAGTAACAACCAGAGGATCATTCTAATTAATCTGTGATTACCATTAACTTAGATTCTCAAGATATCATGGGGGCTGGAGGCTAGAATGTTCATGGACACAGTGGAAACACTATGGGGGGAGCTATGAGTTTTTGTTTTGTTTTGTTCTATTTTGTTTTGTTTTGTCTGAAAAGGGGGGGGTGGTTAGTTAATATGTTTGGGAATCTATGAGGGACACTAGATCAGTATCATTTAATTTCCTGGATTATGTTTTTAAGACAAATTTTAAATATGCATTCACTAGGCAGTTTATATAGACATCATCTATTCTAGTCATACTTTTTGAATTCACACATTTTTAAAACTCAAGTGTGTTTTAGTTTAGACTAACTCCCCAAACCTGAGTCCCTGACCAGCACAAGAAGCCAGATCCCTAGAATCCTTCCAAGGGTGATATAAAGACCAGATGAATGGCTAGCCTTGGAGTGAGGCTGCTTGAGTTCAAATCCAAAGCTCTCTGATCTCAAACAAATGATTTAAATTCCATGTTATTCATATCCTTATTAGTATGAATGAGTTAAATGGGGATGACAATGATGGAAACTTCTTCATACAATTAATATAAGAACTAAATAACAACTTGTAAAAGCACTTAGTTACGTGTCCACATTCTAGTTAAAAATTTGTCAATGGTTGCTGTGTTATTTTTACTTAGTCCTGTGATTTTCTCCTACAGGATGTTGCCCAGCACTTAAAAACTATTCATTTGAATTCTGAAAAATAACTATTGTTCTGTGATTCACTCTGATGTGCCTTCTCTAGAAACACTTCTCTGGGCTTCTGAAGCCTCAGAAAACAGAGGGCCAAGTCTTGTCTCAGAGGATCCTTGGAGGATTGACTAAGCTTCATCAGTAGGTAGACGGTGCATCACCCATCCTAGGAAGAGAGTTCAGGAAGCATTACCCTGGACTAAAGGATGGAGAGAGTGCCTATAAGTCACTTCCTGCTAGGCTTGGGATTCAGAGATACTCATTTGAATGTTCATCACTCTCCCTCTTTTCTCCAGAATTTAAAACCCCATTTAAAGGATTTTGTGATTTATGAGCAGTGCCAGTGATGCTTGACGATTGATTCACTCTCCCCTGTAATTAGTTGAGGTGATTAGAGAAAGCTTTCCTATCACTGGGAAGTTTGATTTGTAACAACCCATTAAACCGAGAAGGAGAAAACGGAGAGCGTGTCCTGTCCCCTCCATTAACAAACACACCCCCACCCCCCCACCTCAGGGCAGGGCAGGGCAGAGCACAAGTTCTCTGGGAGCTCCTTGGAATTTAGACCTCATTGGCTGGTGATTCTTTGCCAGCTAGATTTTAAGCTTCAAATGAAAAGAGCCAAAATCTATACCAATATTTCCCCAAACATATTATATCCATGGGATGATTATTCACCCCCCCCCACACACACACACAAAATACAGAATAGAGAATAGAAACGGGTGGCTCTTATGTTCCAATAACTTTGAAAACCTAGCATGAAGTGGTCCCTCCTTGAGGATTCACAAGATTCACAATATTCATGATAGCCTCTTTGTATACTCTTTTCTTTTTAACTTTGGAGGAATCTGGATAATGTCAATCCTTTAGTGCTTTAAAATTTTATCCTTTCAATTATTATTTCTTTGTGTTCTCAAAAGCTAACATATGCCAAAAACTTCTTAGCAATTTATATCTGTATTAAGATATACATTAAAAGTTTCAGATAAAACAGAATGAAACTATGTCTGGTTATGATAAATGATTTAAGAAGGTCTAGATACTGGAAAAATCATACTTGAAGTAAAGAGGGAAATTTTTTTGCTCACTTTAACTGCTTCCTACTCTTAATCTAGGAAGGGGAGCCATTAATAACCAGAATATTAGAGAAAATCAATGATAATATGAAGTTTCATCCATTCTATAGAAAAACATAATTGACTTTCCAAACTGAATCCCTATTAGTAAGCCTAGTTAAATAAATGAATTAGAGCCTTGCTTCTTCCTCAACTTAAACATAAATAGTAGGGATACCAGTTAATTTCCTAGGCCTTGAGATTCATAACTATACTTTGCTGTGAAGCTCAGGATATTACTGGTTTGGGGCTTGGGTATAGGTTGTTTGCTTTCCCTTTCTCTCCCTTCCTTTCTTCCTTCCTTCTTTCCTGTTCTGCCTTTCTTCCTTTCCTTATTTTTCTCTCTTTCCAGCTGCAGTCAAATGTCAGCTATAACCACATGGCATATAATAGGCACAAACTGGTTTTGAAGAGCACCGTTGATGATTCCCTCATATTCTGAGCAAGTTACATACAGGCTAGAAGGCCTCCAATCCTATAGTACTTGAATCCTTACCTAGTTGCTGTGCTTGCTTGGATTTGAATGGTTTCCTTGTCACCAGTGAAAGTGTTAAGACATTAATTTATTCTCTGTTATGCCTGATAAAGGAAAAATATATTTCTAGAAAAAAGAAAATCATTAATTATTCTTAATCATAAGCAAAGAGCTTCAAAACACACTGATAGCTGTGTCTCTCACACCACCAAAATATTTTCATCCTAGATAAAGCCCTTCTTTCTCCCTTTAATAAGATAAATACATTTTAATCTTATGGATGGAAGCACCCTGACATTAAAAAGCCAATTAAGTAATTGCCTGCAGCTAATTTACAGTTGAAGTGAGGAGTACTGGGTACTGAAATTCCACATTTAAAAATATCCACAAGATAGAGATGAAGGTAGAGGGACTGCATGTCACCATCTGTATCCTGTGTCACAGCACATGCTCAGGGGAGATCCGAGCTATCCCCACTAGCAGTGGCTCCTAGACTGACTTGGGCAGAGGCTATGTCCTTGGCTAATAGGAGGCCACTGACCAAGGGAAGACAGATCACTTGCAACATGTAAAGTATTGTATGTCAGCACCTTTGGCAGTAATGGATTCATCAAATCATCCCTCTTTTAGTGAACAAATAATTACTGACCCCCATCAACTTTTCTATGTATTGAGGAAGCAACAAGGAGCAAGAGAGTTCAGACTGATGATTTCAAAGTTAACATTCTGGAAGGGGAAATACACACACTCGTACGTGTGAGAGAGAAAGAGAGGATAAATTTGAGAAGGTCATGTAAAAGACATTCTAATGGAACTCAAATTGCCTGATCCTCTTCCACTCACCCTCTTCTAGACAAAGAAGGCATTTTGCACTAAACAACTAATCAAATACTCACCCTACACTGTTTCTCTCCCCCATCCCTCTTCTTTTTATTTTATTCATACACTACATATGTGTGTGTGTGTGTGTGTGTGTGTGTGTGTGTGTGTGTGTGTGTATGGTGTGTTACTGGGATTCAACACAGACCTATTTTTGCTATTTTTATTTTGAAACAGGGTCTCCCTATGTTGCTGAGGCCTCACTAAATTGCTGGGGCTGGCTTCAAACCTGTGAGCCTCCTGTTTAAGCCTCCCAAGTATTGGGATTGCAGGTATGTGCCACCATGTCTAGTCACATGTTTATAGGAAAATTTCCATAAGCCAAAAGACAGCAAGGGTCACTGATCTGGGCCTGGAGGGTAGTTTACATTGTTACCTTATACAAGTCATTTATTTTTATCTTTATTATGCTTTTATTGGTACATTTTAGTTTCACATCATAATGTAAATCATGTTGACAGTGACATATATGCACACAGTACTTGGTGCTCCTCCTCTACCTCCCCATCTTTACCCTTCCTAAAACAGAATACTGGGATTGACATTGCTACAGTCACATATGTACACATAATCGATGGTAATGTTTTCATTAATGAACCTCAGTCTTCCCCCTCCCCTTACCTTAGACCACCTCCCTGGCTCCATGAAGTCTTTCCTCCATTATCCTGAGTCTCTCTGGTATCCCAATTACTCCCTAGCTTGCACATATTAGAGAAAACATATGCTCCTTCACTTTCTGTGACTGGCTAATCTCATGTAACATAATGTTCTCCAGGTCTATCCATTTCCTTGCAAATGACATTATTTTATTCTTCTTTACTGATAAGTAGAATTTCATTGTGTTTATTTCCCATAATTTTGTGATCCATTCATCAGTTGATGGACACCTAGGTTGGTTCCATAATTTGGGTATTGTGAGTTGTGCTGCTATGAACATGGATATGCATATATTACTGTAGCTCTCTGGTCTCAGCCCCTTTGGAAAGATACTCAAGAGTGGTATAGCTGGATCATATGGTAGATCTATTTCCAGTTTTCTGAGGAATCTCCACACTGATCTCCATAGCAGCTGAACTACTTTGCATTCCCACCAACAGTGCAAAAGATTTTCTATTTCCCCACATCCTCACTAGCATTTATTTATTTATCTTTACTTTTTGATGATTGTCATTCTGTTTAGGGTTCAATGGCATCTTAGTATAGTTTTGATTTGCATCTCCCTGATTGCTAATGAAGTTGAACATTTTTTCATGTATCTATTGGCCATTTGTATCTCTTCTTTTGTGAAGTGTCTATTCAATTGCCCATTTCTTGATTAGGTTATTTGTTTTTCTAGTGTAAAGTCTTTTAAGTTCTTTGTATATTCTAGATATTAATCCTCTGTCAGAGGGATAGCTGGTAAATATCTTCTCCCATTCTGTGGGCTTTCTATTTAGACTCTTGATGGTTTCCTTGGATGTGAAGAAACTTTTTAGTTAATTAATGCATCCCAATTACTAATTCTTGTTTTCATTTCCTGAGCTTTGGGGATCTTGTTGAGGAAGTTTCTACCTATGTTGATATGTTGGAGTATTGAGCTATGCCCTCTTCTAGTAGTCTCTTGTCTAACTTCCAGGTCTTTAATCCATCTCTAGTTGACTCCTGTGCACAGTGAGAGGTAAGGGCTTAATTCCATTTTTCTACAAATCGATAACCAGTTTTCCCAACACCATTTGTTGAAAAGGCTGTCTTTTCTCCAATGTATGTGTCTGTCACTTTTGGAGAAATCAACTGGCTATAAGTGTGTGAGTTTGTTTCTGAATTGTCTATTCTGTTTCATTGGTCTATGTGTCTGCTTTTATGCTAATACCATGTTGTTTTTATTCCTATAGCTGTGTAGTATAATTTAAAGTCAGGAATTGTGATGCCTCCTGCATGGTTCTTATTGCTGAGAATTGCTTTGGCCATTCTGGGTCTTTTTTTTCTCCATATGAAGTTTATGACTGATTTTTCTAGGTCTTTGAAGAACGACATTGGTATTTGGATAGGGATTTCACTGACTCTGTAGATCACTTTTGGTAGGATGGCCATTTTGATAATATTTATTTTGCTGATCCAAGAGCAAGAGAGATCTTTCCATCTTCTGAGCTTTTCTTCAATTTCTTTCTTTAGTGTTTTAAAGAGTGAATGATTTAAAGTATTACAAATACATTAACTATTACTGTCTTTTCATTTTTCCTTCCTGAAAGATATTGGGAAATTTAGTAACAGGTTCTTTGAGGAAAGTTCCAAAATTTCAGATGTGCATTGCTTTACATATTTTTCTTTTTGAAGATATGTTAGCATTCTGCACTCACAATTGTCTGCAAATTGTTATTCCAATTTGTCCCAGCAGCCAAAACATTTTTAAATTAATGAAAACAGTAAATATGCATTTCTGCCTATCAACTTAGGAATGGAAGACAAAGTGAACAAGTAAACACCAAAATGACATGCCATCATTCCAGGCTAATTTTAAAGCTTCAGCAGGTGCTATTTTAAAAGCAGAGCAGCTTACTAAGAAAAAAAAAACAATTCTGTGTACTGCATCAGAACTACCTCCCAATAACAGAGCATTTCTACCTCAAAACAAAATCCCAGTTAATGTGATTGGTCTTCATAAGAAAAGGTACTAAAGACATTGCTCTGATTGCTCTCACATCACACACACACACACACACACACACACACACACACACACTCAAAGCAACAGGTAGCTTTCAGCTCTTAAGGACAATATTTGGAGAACATGTGACAGTGTGAGTTCTAATGATTATGGTCTTCCCTGATTTCCCTGCAGGAGCTCAATAATCAGCCAACGCTTAGGGGAAAGTTTTATTGTGTTACTCTCCTGGGGGCAAGTGGGATGCTGCTAACCCTGGACTGGTCAACAAAGAGTTTCTGAAATTCTGGTAAGAGGGGAGAGTTCCTGTAAGGTAACAATCTGGCAAAGAATGAGAGGGAGAGAGAGAGACTGATTTTATTTCTTCAAGATAAGCATGGACATCCCATTATACCCCTCTAATGTATGCGATTATTGCATGTCAATTCAAAGTTTTAAAGATTAGGGTATCAAAAATGTCATACAAAAATTTCTTCCCTATAGTCTCAAAGGAAAGTACCCAGCTTTCTTTCCTTTCTGTGGACCAAGGAGCCATGGCTTCTTCCTTATAGAATGCATTATAGTTAAAGGAAGAATATTTATCTTTAAAAATGTATAGGGACATGTAGATAAAGTATAGGACATATAGATATATAGGACATATAGCATATAGGACATATAAAATGTAGGGCATATAGGTAAAATGCATTCTTCAATTTAAAAGTATTTAAGTGAATCTTAGAAGTGTTCCTTTCAGGGTTTCTTGGTCAGAATGAGCATTATGTGTCACCTAATCCTTCCACCATGTTATTCTTGAACCAATGCTATAAGGCTTGCAGAGTGTAGTTAGATGGGCAATGCCAGAGGCCTCTAATAATGGGGCAGTCACTACTTTAATGTAAAAAGCTCTAATTATTATTCATTTATACATTAACCCTCAAATTTATTAAATTTCTACTATTTGGAAAATGCTGTGACAGAGAATAAGACACACCAATTGACAAGAGATGTCTGCCACAGGGAATGTGGAAAATAGCGGAAGATACAACTAAAACAGAAATGACATTTTGGCATTTCTTATTTTTAACTGAACCCATTTCTATGTAAATCTCACTTTTCTGAAATAAGCCTCTAGCAATATGTAAAAGTCTAATTCATATTCCGCATGGGGCTTGATGGGGCAAACCCATCAAGCATTGGAAGATAATGATCACCCTCTCCAAGTTAAAAGTCTCTAATCCATTCATCAATAGTTTGTGGTATTTTTTAAGCATTGATTATGTGCCATGTTATAAAGATACAGCCGATTAAACACTAACACAGCCTTTGCTTTCAAGAACTAGACATCTGTGCTTGTATCTACCATTTTTTTTTTTATAATGGAAAACCTCCAATCCAAATATCTTTCAATTTGCCACTTTAGATACTAACAAAAACACTGTACTAAGATATATGTGCATGATGGTCCCTGCCATCATGGAGCATATGGGCTAGTTTTAGAGCCAAGCATAGTTACTTTGTTCAAGTCATTTATCATGAGTTCTCTCTCTAAACTAAGCATATAGATTTTCCTTTTCCAACACTGTTGAGGAAATTACATATGAATGTGATAATATGATTACGTTTCCACAAATAAAAAGTATGTAAAATGAATGTCAAACACTGAGTTTTGAGCATAGTGGCTACATGTAGCTATGATGATGTCAAGATTCTAACACTGAGTAAATTGATGCCTTATTCTTTTTTCTGGGATGTTTTCTAAGATCTCAGCTGCAATCTATTCCATGTGAGGTTACCCAACATTCTGAGGCTCTAGTAAAACACCAAAGCTTGAAGTCTGCGAGGGAAGCCCTCTCAGCAAGAGCTCCAGAACTGTTTCTTCTCATCAGCTCCATCTCACGTCACTCTGGCTTCAATTTCCAACTGTTGCCTTTGGAGAAATCAAGTCATACGATATTGCCTTCTTTCCAATGAAGCACCACCAACTACATAATCTGCCTCCAATATTCTCAGAGGGGAAAGAAGCATTTTGATAGTAGTTGTCACTTTCTTTTTTTTCTGCTGCTTCCTTGGCCTGAGCCCTTGACTTTCACCATTGAGTCTCTTAAGGGCTTCTCCCATCCATTTACTTAGTATTCCAATTTTTTTTTCATGGATTACTTTGATAGGACCACTTTTTACTGCCTATTTATTTTATTACATTTTAATATATTTGTTAAATGTAATATAATTTTAAACTTATAGATTTGTTAAATGTATTCAATGGATAACATGCAAAGACATCTCTGAAATCATCATCTTTATACATTTTATTATTAGCTCTGCTCTTGATGACAGGGACATTTTTATGAGATATATTGATATAGCATAACAATGAAGCATTTTAGTTCCAGGTTTTATCTCAATACTGCATGTATGTTGAAAAGATACCTATCCCTGAGTCTCACTCTCTGTATTCATTGATGACCCTCAGCACCTAGGTAGAGTTTGGAGATGAAGGAAACTTAGGATCATCTAGCAAACAAAGCCCAGACATACTATCTTCACCTCAGAAAAAGTCCTCCTGTCTTGCCCAGTCTATGGCAGTAGCCACAACATTTTTTCAAAACACCTTATTTTGTTTACTTGAGAGAAATGTTCACAATATGAAATTACTTTATTCATTTGCATTTATTCATTTTAGCATGTTTTGTGTTCAGAATATCATCCACCTTAATGCCACCCCAACTTGACATAAGCTATTTGAAGTGAGAGCTCTTAATCATTTTGCTTATTGTGTGATTTGAAGTGAGAGCTCTTAATCATTTTGCTTATCATGTGCTATGGCTTGGATAATATAATATTCCCTGAAAAGCTCATATATGAATATTTAGAGGTGATATGATTGAATTATGAGTGTTCTAATCTCATCATTGGATGAATCTATTGTAATAGATGTATCGGGTGGTGACCTAGGAATGTGACATATGGCTGGGGAAGGTGAGTCCTGAGGTATGGTTTTGGGGAGGTACATGTGTCCGTGAAACCCCTTCACTAGCTCTCTTGCTTCTAGTCTCTGTGATTTGAGAGTAGAACCTGTTAGTGTTCTCTTTCTTCTCTTCTCTTGTCTTCTCTTCTCCTCTCTTCTCTCTCTCTCTCTGTCTCCCCCCTCCCCACATCTTCACCTGGCCTAATATGGACTGAACCCCTGAAATCACCAGAACTGATCCATTCTCCAAGAAGAGTTAGAAAACAGACCCAGTTCCTGTGCTCAATGAGTTCACAGCACTGCATCCAGATCCTGTATAATCACAGAACAGGAGGATGTAAAATATAAAATAAAAGTTCAATAAATTTAACCAAAGTATGTCATATGCATAGATGAAAATATC
Organism: Graphiurus murinus; assembly: GCA_004027655.1. NCBI lineage: Eukaryota > Metazoa > Chordata > Mammalia > Rodentia > Gliridae > Graphiurus > Graphiurus murinus. The sequence goes on from PVLC010003095.1 coordinate 30,671, forward strand.
ACAGGGAAAAACATTAGTCTGTGCAATTAATATAAGTTGATAATTATAATTTTGAAAAGCTCACTGGAAACAAAAAATGAGTAAAGGAAGAAAGATATGATGACCAGAGGAAGCATTTTTTTAGGAAAAGTGATCACAAATTTGAGGGAAGCCTAGACAATTTAGCAAGATCCTGTCATAAAATTTAAAAGGGTGGGGCAACTGGATTTGTAGCTCAGGGTAAAGAATCCCTAGGTTCAATACAAAGAAAAAGGAGAAGAAGGAGGAAAAGGGGAAGGAGGAGAAGGGGAAGGAGGAGAAGGAGAAGGAAAAGGAGAAGGAAGGAAATGAAGAGGAGGAGGAGGAGGAGGAGGAGGAGGAGGAAGAAGAAGAAGAAGAAGAAGAAGAAGAAGAAGAAGAAGAAGAAGAAGAAGAAGGCGGCGGCATGTAGCTTATGAACAACTGACACATATTTCTCAAATTTTGGAGACTGAGAAGTCTAAGACCCACTGGCAAATCGGGTGTCTGATGAGGGCCTGGATCATAGATAGTACTGTTTAGCTGCATTTTCGCATAGTAGAGGAAGCATAAAAGCTCCCTCCAGCCTCTTCTATAAGAGCACTAATCCTATCATGAAGGCTCACCTCATGACATAATCACCTCCCACAGGACCTATCATACCATCACCTTGGGGCTTAGTACTTCAACAAATGATACCATCATTCAGACCATAGCAACAATTCTAGAATCCACCAGAGATAATCATCCTTTGATAAGCCTAGCAGTGACCAGCTTTTGGGTATGTCCACAGTGTTGTATACAACTATACTTAAAGTCTGTTTTCAGTAACCATGGCTACTACTAATGATGGACATGAGTGTCTGGCATAGGATGTGCTCCCAAACATGATATATTTCCATGACCAGCATTATAGCTCAGTAAGAAAATTCATCTGCTTTAGCATATGGCATGGTTCCACTTCCTTCCTCCATAAATCTTCAACTCATAGAGTTGTTGAGAGAAAGTGCACCCAAAATGCCAGAACATAGATCTTTTGCAGGAAAACAAATGTGTCTACATAAGAAACCAGCTGCTTATAAGGTCATAGAAAATGATAGGAGAAAGTGCTGTGATTCAAAACAGTGGAGAGAACAGAAAATGGGAATTAAATTACTGGACTATCAACTACAAATAAGAGCTTTCAACCAACCTCATTTCCCCAAATATACTAGCAAAGTAAAATAGCATGTATGTAAGTATGCAACCATCAAAATGTGCTATCATCAAATTGCAAGCTTAAAATACTGTACCTTTCCAAATTAGACAAACCAGAGCAGCTACATCCATGCACATTTGCCTCATGTGCATGGATAATATTATTAAAGAATAAGAAGCAATTTTATTAAAGAGCTCAGAGATACCCTCAAAATATGAAGACAACAAAGACAGTGCAATCCTTAGCTAACTGGTTAGTAAATACCCTCCTTCATACCAGAAAGGACTATCATGAAGTAGTACTTGTGAGAAATGGACCTTGAGTTTTTTTTTTCTGTTTCCTTGCAATAAGTACAAAGAAAACTAGTGAGTTAAGTCACATACAGTAGTAGTATATGTGTTCTACTTTTATTCCATCAAGACACATCACTAAGTGTGAGCAAAAGATGAGAAAGAAGGAACAGCCTAAGTGTATTCTGATGCCTATATACCAGTATTGAAGTATAACTGAAGAATGGTGTAAGGTACAATAACAACCCAAACTTCTAAAATATGAAACTGGGAGACTTAGGCTGGTTGATCTGGGCCACCTAAGAACCCAAGTTTCAAAATGGGTTACAAAAACAAATTCAAAGCAAACATTCTTACCCAGTAGCAAAAGACAGTACTCAATAATAAAAGGGAAGAGCAGTCAATGACCTGCCAGATTTTGTGGCTACACCTGCACATGCAAATGTTTACCATCCTCAACATCATTTCAAATGGCAGAGGACAGTGACAGATGCATGAAGCATGGGTGTCATAGCCAGATTAGTACCCATTAATAAAAATATGCTTGTACTTTGATACTTCTTTTTAAGTTTCACATTGTTCCATTTCACATCAATAATTCACTTTGCTTAACCCCAAACATTTAAAAATGAATTTTCTTTCACAATAGAATCTACACAGACTCCAATTCATTAATTTGCAAAATGTACCACTTTCACTTAAATCATAAAATAACTGGATATCCTCATTGCATACAGATATTAGCTACATCTTTATTAATGATATTTTGTGAGAACCTTAATAATGAACTGAATAATCTGTCCCTGAATTGAGGCTTTTGCAAATAAATGAAATTTCCTTATCCTAGAATATTAAAAAATGTATCTTGTAGAAAAGAGCTGTCATTTCTTCTATATCTTTGTTTTCACTTAACATTTTTAGCATTCTAGGCAACTTCTGTGGCTAAACACATTTTCTTACCTTTATTCATATTTCTTCAGAAGCAAAACATCCCAAAATAACTTTTTGGCTGGTTTATTTTAGATTTTAGGTGCATTCATTTTCTTCTATATAGTATGTACCACTTACTTCTCATTCATTCTCTCTCTCTCTCTCTCTCTCTCTCTCTCTCTCTCTCTCTCTCTCTCTCTCTCTCTCCCTCCCCTCCCTCCTTTTTCAGAAAATACTTCTGGGATTCCACTCATGCGTGCATTATACTGCAGTACATAATAGAGATAGAAGATGGAGAAGAAAAGTAGTAGTTGTAAATACTTCAGTTTAATATAGCAGTAGGTAAGGTTCAGAGGTTCAGAGTGTTGCTGAAATCTTGGTTCATAAAAATCCTCCAACAGTCCCCCCTCCCCCCGTCCCTTCTGCCACACACACACACACACACACACACACACACACACACACACACACACACACACACACTTGCCTGCATTTATCTTTACTAAGCTTTTCTCAATGGCATAGTTTGCCTGTCTCCTTGGGAGCAAAATTTCTTATTTCCTTTCATTACCATTGTGATAATTCTATCTAAATGTGTTTGAAACTAATTGGATTCTGACTTCTATGCAAGTACAATGGATTATCTGTCAGTGAAGCTGTATCATAGGTTAAAATCAACCATCAGTCAGACATGTGATACTTGTCTGTTGTCCCAGCTACTTGTGAGGCTGAGGCAGGAGAATCACTTGAGCCCAGGAATTTGACACCAGCCTGGGCAATGGTGAGACCTCATCTCAAAAACCAAGACAAGAAAAAAGAAAATAAAATCCACCATCAGGCTGGAGGCTCTTCCACCAACAGGACTCCTATTTCCTTGCATGAAAATATTGAATCGAAACATTCCTGGGGGACAGAAATTCTACAAAGATCTAAAAGAGATTTCCTTATGGAAAAAAATATGTTTGTTTTTCCTACCATATCCAAGTATATAAGCCTGGTCACAGAGAAAATAAAAATAAATGAACATGGAGGTTTGCCCTTGGTCCTACCCTTTTCTTCTTCCTTTATCAGCATAGCATACATCACACTAGAACCCATTGTAATGCTGCTTCCTTGCTCTAAGTCCCCCCATGAATCTTGCAGCATTTAAACTTCTGCTCAATATAGTAAGATAGATAGCACTATCCCTTCAGAGATACCAATCTGTCCCTTGATAGCCTAGTCAGTGACATATGTATTTTCTCCTCCTATTTTTCTCTTATACCTAATGTTTATTTCACTTCTCATATATTAGCAGTCATTTCCAAGATCTTTATCTTCCAATATCTTATTTTCAATGTAACAAGAGTTCAATACTTAATACTTGCCCAGATGACTTTTTTTTTTTTTTTTTTTTTTAGTGCACAGGGTGGTGTCAAAAGTCAGCAGCCCAATCAACAAAGGTTCTCAGGTTTTCCTCCCTGTTTAAGACCCCTGTGTCTCTTCACCATTAGCTAAGAAACATCACAGACAAGAGGAACAAAGACTACATATATTTTTAAAAGAAAAAATAATAATAAATAAATAGAGAGAGGATTTGTTAGAAAATGAAAGTCCTCCTGCCCCCCCCCCCTCAAGTCCATTCATTTCTCCAAGCTGTCACTTTATTTTTATCAAATCATGCCAGTCCAATGAGGAACAAGGATCATCTAAAATATAAAACCCAGCACAGATCACAAAATATTTGCCTAACTCAGTTGTGTAAACAGAAAAACAGACATCAGTGAAATGATACAGGAGCAGCAAAACTCAAGAAAGAAAAGAATTATTTTTATAACCTGTTAAATTCTGAGCCTGAGCAGACATAAAGAATCTCTAGTACATAGTCTGAAGGGGTATAAGAGAGAAAGAGGTACCTGGAGAGGTGATCTCTGAATACCTGAATACCAATGGTAGTTATTTACCAATGAATCAGTATAGTGAGTAACACTGGCAGTGATCTACTACTGGGAAATTACCAAGTGGCAGGTACTGTGCTGAGCAATTCATATTTACTAACCTTCCTAAACAACTCATCCATACTAGTACTATTAATATCCCCATTCTACAGACGAGGAAATTGAGATTTACAGAGTTAAAATCATGAACCTAGGGTGAAAACCAAGTTCAGAGCCTGAATTCAAATGCACGCAATTAAGACTCTTCAACTTGGTACATTCAACAGGAGCTTTGGATTTATGGGAGTTTACAAGTTACTACATCTACATAAAGGAGAGATAAAGGTGTGTGGGAGAGAAAGCTAGTGCACGGGAATGGTCTGATTAGCCAATCAGCAAGAGGCACTGCCTCCTGCTGTGCTGTGCACTTGCTTCTGCTCTCTGGAAAAACAAGAACAAGAGACCTGACTGCCATTCCCTTCCCCAGATACAGTTCCTTGGGGTCTCTCACAGTGGGATTTTGTGAGACATTTAGAGGTCTTTCAAGTATCTGAAGCAGAAGACATTTTCAAAAGGCACAACCCTATGTATAAGCCAACTATTTCCCTCATCACAGATGCTCAATCACAGATCCATCAGAGGAAATTTAATTTAGGTTCATTAAGAAACTATGGAACCAGCCGAGGTGCCCATCAATAGTTGAATGAATTAAAAAACTATGGGATATGTATACAATGGAATTTTAGTCAGCCATAAAGAAGAACAAAGTCATGTCATTTGCAGGGAAATGGATGGAACTGGAAAATATTGTTAAGTGAGATTAGTCAATAACAAAAAGTAAACATTTATATGTTCTCCCTAATATGTGGAAGCTAGGGAGAAAGTAGGTCATAAGAGGGATTCTAGATGAAGGAGAAACCTTAGATAAGCAAAGAAGATGACTTAAGTGAAGGGGATGGGGGAGGGAAACACCCTAATGCACATGATGTACTTTCACAAACATATCAAAGTCAACCACTAAACTAAACATGAAGGAGGGAATGGGGTAGGAATTGGGGAAGCGTTAAATGAGAGATGCGTGAATGTATGCCTATACTAGCTTGTACCTCACAAAGATGTATGATTACAATGCACCAATAAAATGTTTTAAAAAGTAGCATTTCTATCTTAAGTAATTTTGGGAAGTAACATCAATTTGTCACATGTACCACCTTTAAGATGAAAAGTCAGAGTGAAGACATTTCCTTCCTGCTTCCAGGTGGCACAAATGATGCTCTCTCAGAAGACTCAGGCTCAGCTGGGGGAACTTATTTTGCTCCAATTATTTGTAGCATAGTCTTCCATATTGCTAGATAATGTGAAATAATGTGCAACTATGTTTTGATTCCTTTAGACAGAAATCAAAAGTTCCCCACTAGAACAGACCTTTTTTTTCGAAACCAAATTGGCTATAGAAATTATCTTGAATGGTCCAATATAGTCTCTTCACTTGACCTAGGACAATCTCTGTTGGTGGGAAAATGAGTAAGAGATCATATTTCCAAATTAGGATAGGATGGTTAAAAATAAAGAGGATGGATGGTGAGGGATAGCATATGAAGGGCTAGACATCAATATAAATTTATACAAATACAGATAGATGCCTACCATCACCCCTGGCTTTGTGTAAAGAAGATGCAAAAATTCTAGTAATGGACTAATGATATATTTGAATTCCTTCCATGTCACATATCAGTAATTCATCCATTATTTAATTTATCTGAGCCCCCCCCATATCTGTAGAAAAGTTATAGTAATAAGTACTTTAGAGGTTTTATTTGGAAGATAAAGTTCCTGGAGCCGTGGTATTTCATTAAAGTTTCTGCCTCCACAACTCCCTCTCCTATCTTATTTTACAAAATAAATAATAGGTACCTTGAGGAAAGTGATGAATGTGTGACTCTCCAGGAGTCCATTCTGGTGGTGGCAAGGAAGATGTCTTGCCCTGCTGTGCCTACCTGTGGGTGGCCAGGGTTATTTCCTCACATAGTCTATCTCCATTTCCAGAACTTACTTTCATGTTTCCTTCTGTGGATTCTCAGCAATATATTTTTGTTTGTTGTTTGCATAACAATTCCTTGCCATGCATTGGAGGATGTATTGAGAGCATGTGCCTGCATCACAGCAGTTACTTGTCATGAGTCAGAATGAGATGCAGATGCTCCATCTAAGCAGTGCTGCTTTCACTATATAAACATCAGAAGAAACTTCCTGCTAACGCCACACCTGCTCCCTACCTCTCTAAATAAGATTCTACAATCATTGCAACTTTTACTCTACTTAGTCCCAGAGTAGTCATCTGCCTGGTATTGTCTATGGTTTGCTGGTTAGTTTGGTTATTTTCTGTTTAGTTGCTTTCTTCTACCTCTGCACTTTACTATTTGCTGTAAAAGGAGAAAATTGTGATTTTTGATAATAAAGACAACAAAGCAAGTTCAGTTAAACCTCTTTAATGTTTATACGCCAGTGTCTATGTTTTAAAATACTAGCAATGCTTTCTCCTCAAGAGACAAAGGGGACTCTCACTGACTGGCCCTATACCCTATAAGAGAAAAGCTTCAGTCTTATGTTACATGATGGAAATTAGCAAGAAAGCAATGATAAATATGAGCCATATCATCTCACTTTGTTTTAGAACTTCACATTTATAGCATATTTTCTTCCTTCCTTCCTTGCTTCCTTCCTTCCTTCCTTCCTTTCTTTCTTTCTTCTTTAATTTTTTTGTAATGGGGATTGATCCCAGGGGAATTCTACCACTGAACTACCCCAGCCCTATTTTTTATTTTTAAATAGTGCTGAGGGTATCACTAAGTTGCTGAGGATGGTCCTGATTCTGCAATCCTTCTGTTTCGTCTCAGCTCATATTTCCTTTTTTTTTTTTTTTTCAGTACTGGGGATTGAACTCAGGGGCATTCTACCTCTGAGCTACACCCCAAGTCCTAATTTTTATTCTTTATTTTGAAACAGAATCTCACTAAGTTGCAGAGGGCCTCACTAAATAGCTGAGGCTGGCTGTGAACCTAGATCCTCCCCTCTCAGCCTCCCAAGTACTGGGATTACAAGAGTGCACCACCATGCCCAGCTTCTACTTCTAATTTTCAAAGAGCTCTGTTTCACTGAAACAGAGGAAGAGGAGCCTGAATGATATTTGGTGGCTAAAGGAATTAGCCTGACTGACACACTTTGCTGCAGAGAATGAAGTTCAGTGCTGTAGTCACAAATTGATACCCACTGTGTGTCAGGAACCAACCTTCCCTAGTGATAAATCTGTGTAGTCAGCACTTGCTGGGACTTCACTCGTGACAGGTCACACTACACCATCCCCAAATCACTTTCCCAGCTCAGGAAGGCAGGAACCAATCCCCCTTGACTATGCTCCTTATTTATGTTTAAATGCTTGTGAGCCTATTTTTGAAACTCCATAATAGTGTTTCATGTATGCAGTGAAAATCATACTTAAAAGCAACAAATCATACTAATTTATATATCAATGAAGGAAAGATCACTCACTGTGTCTTGCACCAATGCTTTTACTTTCCCAAATTCAGCTCCCAGATACATTTTTTAACTTGCTTATTTACATACTTGGTTAAAATAAAATTTTCTCTTTGATATTCTTCCCACCAATCCTCAGCTCAAGAACTGGGCTGTAGTGGGAGACACCAACTCTAATGAAGGAGAATTCAAACTTAAGCTACTGAATGGGGAAAGAAAGAGTGGACAAAGGAGTGCAGGGAACAAGCAGAATTGGCATCTTATAATTACCTCCCTTCTCTGGAATCATGGCTGGATGCAGCATTAGGGGAGAAAAAGAAACCATACTCTGCTAAGACCCTTCTCCATCTGCATCCCAACTCATTTTATTTCCTCTGGTTTTATTTCCTCATTTCATTCCTTTCTTCCTCAGAGCCACATCCTCTCTTTCTTAATCGTCACATTAAGGCTCCTGTGAACAATACCCTCTACGTTAGAAAGACCATACTGATTAGAAAGTAAATACATGGTCTTTAGAATCCAAAACTGTGGTGGGAATCCCAACTCTAGCAAATGGGTGGCCTCGAGAAAGTCAGGAGCTTGTTATACAACCTCTGAAATGATGCAGTACCACCTGCCTGTCAGGATTGCTGTGAGAAAAACTTATGATGTGAAAAGTATCCAGAATATATATGGAAAAAATATTTAAATTTCCTTATGAAAGTACTGTTGCTGAGGAGAAGTCAGAAAAAGCCATTGGAAGGTAGTAATACATTCTGATTATGACAGACATTTTAGTCATTAATACCCTGAGTTTCCCTCCCTACTCTGACATTGATTTGTTGGTCTTGATAAAAACAAACAAAAAAACTCTGTCCATTGATTGATTAGTTCTGTTTTGGGTTGTCCTATGATCTCTCATGGACAGAATAAGAAATTAAAGTGGTGGTAGCAGGCACTAAGATGTCTGTGTTAAGGATGATTTTAGATGATAGATCAGAGGGAAATGTTTATGGTATCAGACTATCACTCCAGGAAGATAAAAAATGTCTGCTACCTGGGCCATCTTGGAAAGTTACTTAACCTCATGAAGGTTCTTCTGCAAAAAGGAAAAAAATGCATGTAAAGAAAGTACTTTCATACATTGAGCAAACCTTCATTTTTTCATGACTATTAAGGCAACAGTGATGATCATGAAAACAATGATGTCATGAAATCTCAAAAAATACCAAATTTTGAGGAGGCTAGAGAAAGCTTTTTATGGTGGGATCTTATAAACTTAATTTTTAATTAGGGAGCTTACTTCTGCCACTACCAATGGATAACTAATCAGTCTACTAGTAGTGATAGATAGTGACTTTATTTCTCTACTGGAGGATAATTGGATCTGCCACCTGTTAATTACAACATTAGTTAAATATTTTTGGAAGGTCGATAGGAGTAAACCACTCAGAGAAATGCCTACTGCATTTTTTCAGCGTATTTCTGTGGATTGCAGATGGTGATAGCCTCTGAATAAAATTAGTCATCTGTAACTTCAAATAGAGTCTCCAATCCCCTGAGGCTCCACCTAAAATGAAATTTGAGGGAAATGACAATATAAAGGACAAAGAAGATGGATGTTTGCACAGCTTTTAAAATAATCATTCATCTTCAGGTTGTACGCCAGGGACATTATCAAACCAGGCTAATAATTAGAGTGGATAAACATAAATTCCAAATACACACTAGGGCTCTTTTCTGTGTATCTCTATGCTCCTATTCCTGCCCTTAATGATGCTGTAGAAACTATGAGGCATGAGCAGTCACTTGTTCCCAGAACTCCACATCCTCTGGGAACATAGTGGGTGCAAATAGTGCCCCATAAATCACAGCCCAGGAACAATCACAGAGCAGCACTATTTTCAAGGTAGCCAAATAACATATAGCTAATTCATCAAACCACTTCTAATAGCTATTTACAAAACACCCCAAAGCTCCTGGCCCTAATTATCAGGTAATAGAACCAGTGCTACAGAGATTGGAAGATATTTGGCCTGTCTCCATATTTATGAATAACGACATCAAATAAAAGAGCAAACACCCACACAAATAAATAATTGCAAAATGAGGTTACAGATTGTCACATAGTTTAAATGTTTAGACTTTAGACATTAAAGCTTTAATTCAGGTCTAAAAATAAAGTTATTCACTGGATTCATTTAAAATAGTTGGTAGTGAAATTTAAATAGTATGGCAATTTGTATGTTTTCTTTGGGGAAATGTCTATGAAATCATATGTCCATTTTTAAATTGAGTTATGTGTCTTTTTATTACTAAGTTGTTAGCCAAGAGTGGTGGCATACACTTGTAATCTCAGTACTTGGGAGGCTAAAACAGGAGGATCTCAGGTTCATGCCCAGTAACTTAGTGAGGTCCTTCGCAATTTAGTGAGACCCTATTTCAAAATAAGAAATAAAATAGGGCTGGGGGTATAGCTCAGAGGTAGAATTTTCCTGGTTTTAATCCCCAGCACCAAAATAATAATAATAATAATAATAATAATAATAATAATAATAATAATAACAATAATAATAATAATAATAATAATAATAATACAAAGAAAGTAGCTTTCAGTCAAAAAATAATATGGAGTTGTTTGAGTTATGTATTCTGGATACAAATGTCTTAACAGATCATGATTTGGAAATATCTACTTCAATTTTGAGCTTTGTTTCTTCATTTTCTTGATGATATTACTCATTGAGAACAAGAGTTGTCAATTTTAATGAAGTTCAATTTCTCACTATTTCCCCAGCCATATATATATATATATATATATATATATATATATATATATATATATATATATGGAACCTGGTTTGAGACAATCTTTATGCAACCGTCCCTCTTTATCTGTGGTTTCTGCAAATATGGATTCAGAACTAGCCACAGCCAAAAGATAAAAAGTACTCAGAAAAAATTGCATCTGAATAGGTACAGACCTATTTTATCCTCATTGTTATTGCCAAAACAACACATTATAACAACTATTTGCACAGCATTTTATTATGCTTTGAATATGAGTAGAGCCCCCAAAGTCCATATGTTAAAGTCTTAGTCCATAGGCCATGAGCATCAGTTGATTTTGGTTTGCATGGGGGGCTTAGAATCAATTCCTGAGGATGTCAAGAACAACAGCATATGGTTTAAAGTAGGGTACAGATTTATTTGTCTTGCTAGTGAATACCCTGTTTTCAACAAACCATGTCTCATCATGATAGGACATGGTTTGTTGAAAAGACTATTCTTTTCCCCATTTAATTGTCTTGGCACCTGTGTCAAATAACAATTGACCATAATTGCAAGGATTTATTTCTGAAATCTCAATTTTTTTCATTAATTTACATTTACCCTTCTATCAGCAGCACATGTTTCTAATACTGATGTGAATAATAAGTTTGAAGTTGGGAAGAGTGAAGTATTTCAACACTTTCCTTCTTTTTAAAGTTTCTTTGTTTTTTGTTTTGTTTCTTTTTTCATTTTGTTTTTTGTTTTGTCTTGATTATTCCAGATCTCTTGAATTTCCATATGAATTTTCAGATCCACTACATAGGTTTTTAGAAATCATATATTTATGACTTTAATTATTTTGCATTTATTGAGATTGTTTTATGATACAACATATGGTGTATCTTAGCTATTCTAGAGAATGTCACATATGTATTTGAGAAGAATGTGTATTTTGCTGTTGATGGTAGACTATTCCATATATTTACATTACCTACTTGGTTTATAATGTTATTTGTATCCTATATTTCCTTGTTTACATTCTTCCTATTCCATCCATTTCCATTATTAAAAGTTGAGTATTGAAGATATCAACAAAAATGTTGAAGCAGGTAGCTATAAGAGCTCATTCCTCCACAGAAACATCGGTCAAGGAAATATCCATAGAATTTAAGCAAAAAAAGTAAAAAATCAACTTTTTAAGGACTGGAAAAAAAACCCCACAGGTTTATAGAAACTAAGAAAATGCCAAATCAAGAAAAAGAGCGATTTAAAGATATAGAAGACTTCTGTGACATTTCATTTCTTTGTTTTTTTTTTTTTTTTTTTTTTACTTATGCTTGCCCCAACATTTCTCAGTGTGGTCTTAAAGGATCAGTGTGATCTCGAAGACAGAAATGCACAGACTCAGTATGAGATCCTGAACCAGATTTTGGAAGAAACAAAGCAGAAATTTTCCTCAAATAATATTTATGTGCATTATAACATGTATGATCACTATCAGAAAGATTCAACTTTGCTTCACCTAATTCAGAACGCAGAATAGAAATGGAAAAACTTTTGAAGGCAAACCCACAAAATGCAGTCACAGAAAACCACTATAGTTGGTGTAAGCAACAGAGTACCTGAAGGAAAAACTGAGAGAGAGTTGCTGAGAAATCAATTTCTCTTATCAGTTCTATCAGGTTGTTTTCTTTATATATTCTGGACCATTGTTATTAGGTACTTACCCATATTTTATTATTTTTATTTTGCCATGTTATAAACTTTGTTGTCTATTTAATTCAATCAATTTATGTCCTTAAGATATGTGTCTTATACACTTCTTGTTGGGTGATTTTTTTCATTCTTCCAATCTCTGGTTTTAATTTCAGTGTTTAATCTATTTGCAGTAAATATCGAGTTTCTACCTGACACTTTCTATTAGTTTCCTTTGTCTTATTGGATGCTTTGTCCTCAATTCCTCCATCACTGCCTTCTTTTGTGTTACACATTTATCTATCATTTTTTATTTCTAGTCATTTATTTTACTATATTTTAGTCACTTTATTAATGGTTGTCCTGGGATAAGAAGAATTTTACTAGGTTGATTTGTATAAAATTTTATTTCCAGATTTTCTGCATTGGTTCTCTATGCACTTTCCATCCATTCATTTTAGGATATTGAATTTATTTTTAAAAGCAGATTCCAAGTTTAATAGTGCACCTTTCTCTCCTAGATAATGTCTAGGTACATTAGCCTGTGTGTCTGAAATAAGTTAAATTGGCCCTTGCATAGGGATATATACATTACTGTTGAGTTTTATCATTTTCTTTTTCTTGAATATGTTCAGTTAAGTAAAGTTGAAAGTGACATATTAATGTAATCATGACATACTTACTTCATAAGGTAAGTAAAGCTACTTTTCTTGGTAAAATAGGCTGAAAGGTATTTTGTGACTTGTCTAGGGACAAGAAAGTACAGGGAATGAGTCTAGAAATTAGGAGAATTAAGTTCTTTCTAATAACTCAGGTAAACATTGACCAAAATTCTCCAATCCTAAGTCAATGAAGTCTGAGTAAAGTAGACTATTTTTTAAAGAGAAATATATATTTATCTAAAAGGATAAAAATCTTCTCTTTTTAGTTCTTAAGATTTTTAGGGATTTGGTATAAAAAAAAAAATGTTGGGAAGTAGGATAGGGGAGTTGAACTCCAGAGATTTGGGCTTGGCTGGACTGTACTATGACATTTATTATTTATTTGTTGGCCTGTTTCAACTTCAACATAATAATATATATTAAAATAAATTAATGACGTATCATTTTGTGTCTATCCATCAAGAATAGAAATTTGGATCCAGAAAGATCTTTTGAAGTTACAAGAGCCCTGCTTCTCTGTCTATACCACTTGTCCACAGGAATGTTTATGGAGGAAATTAGATTCACTCTTTGCATAAAACAATATATTTTTCTGGTAGCTATGCAAGTCAAATCAACTTCTGTGACAATATGGTAAAATGATGATATTGGATTATGTTTGTAGACAATTATAAATGTCATGGTTGAACACTCACTCTTGTAACATTATGTGAAGTTATGAAATCCTAGTACTGAGAAATATATCATTGGCCTCTTTTATGGAGTATAGGAGTAAACTGAGTCCTTTTTTATAAGAATCAGAAGTATGCTTGGCATAGGAAGAATCTCCTTAATATTATTATAAATATTGCTACCATATTATAAAAATTAACATTTTAGTAGAAGAAAATGTGGCAAAACAAATGAAATATTGGGCTGGCAAATCAACAGACTCAAGTCCAAATTTTATTTCTGCTTTGTGAATTATAATCTCTCTCTTGTGTGAAAGATAGAAATAATTCTGATATAATGAAGATCAAATAAGATAATATACATGACGTGCTTTGAAATGTATAAGTAATAAGTTATAAATTATAAAATAAAGTTGGAATTCTACATGTTTCTTCTGAAATTATTTTAAATTCTAGTATAAGTAAATTTTACATTATACATTAGAAATATAAGAGAGAAAGTACATATTTATAAAAAGAATATTTGAAAACCAGAACCTCACTTGAACTGTTCTAAAGATAGAGAAGTATCTCTCTCACTCCCCTGATAGAAATATTTTATGAAAATAGAATTTCTAATTAGATCATGTGAAATGTTAAGAACTTAGTCCAGAAAAGCAAATGGTCACATAATTGGGCAGATAAGCAAAAATAGATGAGACATTTTTAAAGAATTCAAAGTTGGGGGCAAAAACCACACTAGTGAGTGATTCTAAGCAGCAGGACCAAACATGAAACCTCCATTCTTGGTCCCCATCATCAGTTCAGACTCACTTCAGTTCAGCCCTAACTCAACAATGGTAAGATCTATTCCTTCTAACAATACTTTTTGACTGACACTGTCACCTACAATTCATAAATAAGAAAATTCAAGCTCAGCAAGATTATGTAGTTTCCTCAGTGTATCACAGTAAGTGAGAGCTGTATTTGATATAATTTTTATATTTGATATAATTTTTTTCCTGAGATTTTCAAAATCAATATTGTCTTTATTCTAACACTCTAACCAAAGAAGTCATATATTTCTTTTGAAGTGACTAGTCTGCTTTCATCTTTTTAACCCATATACACTGATCCCAACTCTCTTCACTAATATTTCATCATAAGAAAACACCCACATGTTGCCAATCACACAGTTCAAAAAGAAGGACAGAAAGTTTCTGAAGAAATCACATAAGGGGAAGAGCAGTTACAGATGGGCCTCTTCCAATCCCCAACCGGGTGAGAGGACAGAATTAGGTTGTAGGGTCATTGATCTTCTTATAACATGTATGGCTGCTGTGAGATGAGGTGAACTAGGGCTGAGACACCTTCTGAATGATATTCCTACCTCACCACTGGCTGTACATACACTGACCAGTCCTCCAGTGCAATAGGCATTTTTTATTTCTCTTTGCCTACTCAAAATCAACAATGAAAAATTCAAAATTAATCACAATGAGCCCATTTGTCTAAGATGCATGAAATCTACCTTTAACTAAGAACAGCCTTTGTCATAAGGTGAATAGTCTCCACATTGGTGATGCTGTGGGAGTCTCTAAAGCCAATCTTGAGATAATTTGTCTGAAATTCCAAGATATCGCCCTTCATGTCTGCCACCTGACATCACATCACTGGCATGACCAAAGGGGTTTTATAGATGTAATTATGGTGACAAATCAGGTGACCACAAGATAAGGAGAGTATCTGGAGTGGGCAAGACCTAATCACATCTGCCCTCTAAAGACAAAAAAGAAATGGAAAAGAGAGAGAAGAGGGAGAGAGGGAGGGAGAGGGAGAGAGAGAAAGAGAACAAGGAAGAGAAGGTGGAGGAAAAGAAGAAGAGGAGGAGGAGGAAGAAGATGACAGAGAAGGAGGAGGAGGAGGAGGAGGAGGAGGAGGAGGAGGAAGAAATAAGAAAGAGAGGGAGGAAGGAAGGAACAAATGAAAATGTTAGTCATCTTATTACAGAAATCAGCCAAATCAGCATAAGAGGAACTAGAAATGAAGGAGTTTCTCCATTATTGACCTGGAGAGGGCCATGAGATAAGAAACTGAGAATTGTCTCTAGGATCTGAGAGGGATTCTCTATTGATAGTCAGCAAGAAAACAGGGATATCAGTCTTACAACCACAAGAAATTGAATTCTACTAATACCCTAAATGAGCCTGGAAGTGGACTTCTACCCCAGAACCTCCAGGTAAGAGTCCAAGAAAGTCAACATATTTCAGCTCCCTTATACCTTAATCAGAAAAACTACATTGCCACAGACTGAATTGTGAGTAAATGAATGAGTGTTGTGCCAAGCTGCTATATTCATGGTAATTAGTTGTGCATCAGTAGGAAACTAATACATATAATGAGGATCTTCTTAGAATCAGACTTTTCCTATGGTTCAAAAGGCTGTAGACATGCAAAGCTACCCCCTTTCAAGAGAGACCAGATTTTATTGTAAGGCAAAGTTATAAAAAGGGTAGAAGCTTTACTATCTCAAGGGGTTTAAGCACACACAAATTTTGAATATTCATTGGCTAACGACTAAGCAATATTTTCCTGAGGGTGATCTTAAGAAAAAAATGGTTCAAAAACAATAACAAGGGAAAAGCTGAGAAATAAAAACAGAGGCTGCACAATAAGGAAGAAAAACACACCATGGGATTATTCCAGGTGAATAATTAAGAAACAAACAAAAGCATAAGAAAGAATCCCTAGGTGGAATCTGAATAGAGAGCTAGTACAATATATTATTTAAAAATGACGTTTTCAGCCAAAAAATGAAAAGATATGCAAAGAAACAAGAAAATATAACTCATAAAAAAATTAAAAAGCAGGCAGTAGAAACAGGTTTGGAGGGGGCCCACATGTTAAAATTGGGAGAAAAAGACTTCAAAGCAGATTTCATAAAACTTACCAAAGTCAATCACTGTACTGAATACAGGAAGAAGGGGGGAGGGGGAATAGGACAGGAACTGGGGGAGGACTAAATGAGTGCTATGTGCATGTATGCCTCTATCACCCTGAACTTCATCAAAATGTATGAATGTAATGCACCAATAGAAAAATAAAATAAAATAAAAGTGCTCAAAATAATAAAGAAAAACTATGCATAAAGAACCAAAGGAAAGTATTATAATGATATAATTAATATAAAATATCAATAAGGATAGAAATTGTTTTTTAAAAAGATAAATGAAAATCCTAGAATTAAAAAATGCAATAAATGAAATAAAAAACTCAGAGGACCCCAATAAGAGAATTGTGCTGGTAGAATAAATAGTCAAAGATAGAGTAGCAGAGATCCAATCTAAAGAAAACAGATAAAAAAGCAAAATGAATAGAGTCTCAGAAACCTGTGAAACATAAATAAATACATAAATCTTGTTTTAACTGGTTTTTAGGGGTAATAATATATATTTCTTTACCTTACAAAGTCTACTAATGACAGGCTTAATAATGCCTCCCAAAGATGCCCATATCATAATCTCAGAATTTGTGAATATCTTACCTTAAATGGTAAAAGGAATCTTGCAGATTGGACTAAGTTAAAGATCTTAGCTGGACATCGTGGTGTACACCAGTAATCTCAGAACTTGGAAGGCTGAGAAAGGAGGGTTGTATATTAAAAGACAGCCTCAGCAAGTGGTGAGACTCTTATCAATCTTGTGAGACCCTGTTTCAAAATAAAAATTTAAAACATAGGGCTGGGATGTAGCTCAGAAGTAGAATGCCCCTGAGTTCAATCCCCAGTACCACAATAAATAAATAAATAAATAAATAAATAAATAAATAAATAAATAAATAGTTTGAGATAGGGAGATAATCCTGAATTATCCAAGTGAGCCCAAAGTAATCATAAGGGTCCTTAAGACAAAAGAAGAGGATCAGAAGTAGGAGGAAAGGAAATGTGTTGACAAAGCAGAAGGCAAGGACCGAAGAAAGAGAAGAGGAGTCTTGAAAGTGTTATAGTTAGCCCTAGCCTTGATAGTAGAGAGAGAGAACTACAACCAAGCAATGAATGACTCTCTAAGCTGGAAAAGGCAAGGAAAGGATTCTTCCATGGAGCCTCCAGGGGCAGTGAGAAGGGGTTGGGGAGGACACAGCTCTGCCTGTTTGCAAGGGTCAAGGACCCCAGGCAGTGGGGTCAGGGGTCCTTTGATAGGTGTGGAATGAGATGAGGTCATGAGAATATGCTCACACTGAATGCAGTGTTGAAGCGTATATGTTTATTGCTTATTCGTAGCTGATTTTTAAACTATCTTTTTTGGGGTATTTTTTTTGGTTTTTTTTTTTGTTGTTGTTTGTTTGTTTTGTTTTGTTTTGTTTTGTTTTTGCAGTGAGGCATATAGAACAGGAATTTTTACAGTCTTATTTTTCTAAAGGTTGAGTAGGTACGTCTTTAACTAGAAAACCCATTTCCCATGACATTTAATGGGGTTAAGAAAACAGTAAAGGTTACAAAATACAAAACCTATATAAAGATTCTTTTAGTACAAAGCAGTGTTAAAGGTTAACAAATAGCCTCTATTCATTAGCTTAAATCTTTACTATTTGTTTAACTCCTTTAAGCACTGTTCTTATCTTTGTCTCAGGCAGCTAGAGAGTTAATGTATCCGGTGAAGTTCCAGGGAGACAAGGTAGAAGTGGGCATACTATCTGTCTTAAAGCCTTCTTTACTCATAGATAAAATAATAGACCTAAATCTCTTTGGCTTATTTATTTTGTTTCTATACCTGTGTGCTGAGAGGGAACATAAGGCTGTTTAGTAACTAAGCTTCCAAAGCCTGTTTCCTGACTAATGTTTGTATGTTGTTAATGAATTTCTTATGGGTTGTCTTGAGGCACTTCTTTTTCAGCTTATATTGAGGAAGCATAATCTGTCCATCCATCTTCTGTTTCTAAGAAATTTTCTGTTATAATTAATGTGAAAGCAAAACCCAAAGCACCTCAAATTTCCAGAATATAATATAATGCAAAGTGGGATATGCCATGCATTCCTTCTTTTGGAATCGTCTGTCTTGCAGGACTCCAGTGGACTGAGCCTTGCTCAAGATCCAGCTATTAAAAAGCTGTAGCACCTGTTAACACCTTAATTTCAACCCAGTAAGAATATTTTTGGAGTTTGAGCTCCAGAATTACAAATACTAAAAGTGCATCATTTTAAATCACTGTTTGTAAAAAAATTGTTACAGTAGATATGGAAACATAATACATCATGTTAAATTCATACTCAACTACTTCCTGTATAGCTCTTAACTGGGGATCATTTTGAGCTCTGTGGGACAAGTGACAGAAAATATTTTTTTTATTGGCAGAAATGGAAGCAGTGGAGGTAGGGAAGATGCTGCCTGTATCAACTACACTGAAGGTAGAGGCCAGAGATGCTGCTAAACAATTCAGAGTATAGGTCATAAAAATAAAATAGAGTTACTTAGTCCAAAATGATAATAGTGCTGAAATTGAGTGTCCTGGTGCCTACTTTAGAAACTCATTAATTTCTCCACTCCCACACTTCATACTATTTGCATGCATTTTACTTATCCCAAAGCTAGACAATATAGAATACATTGTTAGTATTTCTATTTAAACATTTGATGAGAATTTTAACAGCTTTATTGAGCTATAACTCACCCACCATACAATTCACTCATTTGAAGTATAAAATTCAATGAATTTTAATATCCTCACAAAGCTCTGTAGCCATCTTCACAATCAACATTAACATTTTTTTCTCACACTTCCAAAAAAACTCATTAACAGTTACTTTTCAGTTACTTCCCCTATGCCTCCCTCCCAAGACCTGGGCATCATGAATTTACCTTCTATCTTAGAGATTCCTTTGTTTTAACCATCTTATATAAAAGGAACCACAAAATTTATGGGTGGTTTATTTTGACTGGTTCTCACTAACTTAACATATTCCTAGTTCATTCGTATTTGTGCAGAACTTCTCTACTTTTAATGACCAAATTGTAATCCATTGAATGGGTAATCACATTTGATTCATCAATTCATCAGTTGGCAGACATTTAAGCTATTTCCACTCTTTGACTACTATGAGTGCTATGAAAATTCACTTACATGGTTCTGTATGGATATAAATTTTCATTTCTTATTGGTATAAACAGAGGATTGGGTTTACTGGGTTTTATGATAACTTTGTGTTTAACATTTTGGGGAATTGCCAAGCTGTTTCCAAACTGTACCATTTTATATTCTCATCATCCTAACCTACACTTGCTAACAGCAGTCTTTGTGATTATAGTTACATTAGTGGGTGTGAAGTAGCAACTAATTGTAGTTTTGATTTGCATTTCCCAAGTGGCTAATGAATTGGAGACTCCTGCTGTGCTTATTGGTCATTCCTATATCTTCTTTTGATAAAAGATTTATTATAATCCATTTCCATTTTCAATTGAATTGTATTTATTTTTATTATTGAATTATAATATGAGTTCTTTGTGCATTCTAGATACAGTTGTGTTATCTACTATATGATTTGTAAATATCTTCTTTCATTCTATGGTTTGTATATTCAAATTCTTGATGGTTTCCTTTAAAACAGATTTTTTTATTATTTTATAATTTTATTTATTTTTTAACCTGTATAAGTCCCTATTTGTGACTTTTCATTTCTTTATTTCTTTTTTTAAAATTAATTGGTGCATTGTAATCATACATCTTTGTTAGGTACAAACTGAAAAAGCCTTTATCAGATTTTTTTTAATTTGATGAAATACACATTCTTTTTTCTTTTGTCACCTTTGCTTTTGTTTGATATCTAAGAAACTGATGCCTGACCCAAGGTCACAAAGATTTACTCCTGGGCTTTCTTTTAGAATTTTAGCTATTAATTTAAGTCTATGATTCATTCTGAGTTATATCTGGTGTATGTATGAAGTAGAGGTCCAATGTCATTTTGTGGCATAGATATCCAGGTGTCTGAACCCACCCATTTGTTCAAAGGCTATTCTTTCCCCCAGTGAAGTCCATATACAGCCTTATAATTTTCTTTCAAAAAGAGAGAGAAATTCTAAGCAAATATCTCTGCCTTTCCCACATCTCAGGTTGGTGCTTTAAAGACAGAAAATGTATGCAGGATAAAAATTTATTTTTAATTAACTTCTTTCTTCATTTCAATTTTAATGCCTTTCATTATTCTACAGTATTGTCCCTTTGAACTGATGATCCTATTCAAATTGAGGGAAGGAAAATTTTTTTTAAAATCCTCCTTTGTCATTGACAAAAAGAGCTAAGGAATGATTTATTCAGGCAGTCCTGCCTCTATTTCTAAAGGCCACAGGTGGCAACAAACTCTCATTTCTGAACTTGATGCTGGAGTTTGAAAAGCTCTGATCCCTTCACCTTAGAATCTGAGTCAGTGCCACTCTTCTATGAGGGAGACCACATCAAGGATTCCCCCAATTCTGTTCACATTGCAGTGAGGATATGCCTGAGCATGCTGCTCCAAAAATGAGGAAAATTTTGTGCTATAGAAATGTCCGCTCCCCAGGAAGGACCAGGAGCTGGACTTTCACTGGAGTAGCTCTTAGTTTTCCTCTCCTCCAACTTGCCTTCTGCGTAAAAAGCTCAATAAACAATGACACAATGAATATGGGGCCATAGAGGGGAAGAGAATGTTTATAGAATTAATCCTCGTAATGGATGACTCACCTTGGAAAATTTTACATAATGGTGTTAAAAAGACAACGAGGGTAGGAGGCACTGCAGAGAGCTTTTGTGGTTTGGAAGAGCTGGGTTTGGACCTTAACTGAACTATCTAGTAGATGGTTATGGTTATGCTTGAACAAGTCTGACTGAGCCTCTGTTTCTTTGGCTGTAAGATGAACTTTGTAATAATATCCAGCTTTGCAGAATTGGGAAACTGTATCTACGTATCAAATAAAAATGGCTAGCTCAGCAGTTGCCAGCACACTAATAGCAGAAACTCAACAAACAGTTTGCCCCTCTTCATAGGAGTATTCCACACTCTGCCAGCAGTAAAGGTAAATTGGTGTTGTTGCATCCATGTATGTGAGCTCGTGTCCCCAGTGACAACTGCCCTTGACTAAGTTTGCATGTGTCCTATGTCATTTAAACAGGTTTATCTAGGAGAAGCTTCCAACATGGAGATTCCCTCTTCAGAACGCTACACTTGCTGTATGTCTAAACCATACTCAGCTCACTAAACCAGACCTTCCAATGCTTTGTGACATGCTGGCTTCAAAAACAGGAGTTGCATTTTGCTGACAGTGTCTCCCACAACTCACACTACTGTGTTCCAAGTGCTCTCTGTAAAGGGGCCAAGAAATCTAATGGCCCAGAACTAGGAAGCATGAATTGAACTCCTGGAACCACTAACAACCAGAAAAGAGAGACAGATAATGACTCCTGAACCCATTCTGGACCCACTCCAGATGTTTAAGGAAAGCCAATTGCTTACAGCACAGGTCACATCTGTCTAACTAGCTGTAATAAGAGCCTGGTGAGATTCACAGAGAAATTAAACCAGTAACAGATAAATAACCTAAAAGAGCTTACCAATTCCATTCTAAACAGAAAAGAACAGAATGCCATGTATTAACAAGATGGCAAGTGAGATTGTAGGTTAACAACCTTGTACTTTACAATATAATAAGGTGCATATAGCACCAAGCTGGAGTAAGATATATTATAGGATATAAATGCATATAATAACAGTTTATAAATAAATTATATTAACACTGATTGCAGTTAAATTGCCCTGTTTTTAATATGATGTTGTAATTAAGATATGAATGGCTGGCTGCCTGGGTTTTGCCTGATTTGGCACCAAATAAAAATCTTTTTCTCAGCTACAGTAGTTGTAAATGAACATTCAAACTATTTTGTACTGAAATTCCTTTTTTTGGATAAATATCTATGAAAGAAAATAGATCATAAGTTGAGTAAACCTGTGTCCTCTTGGATTACAAACCTGCCAGTTCTGATTCAGAATTCAACCCCCTAAAATTGTTTCCAATTATTTCCAAAGTATGGAAACTTTTAAGCTGCTCAATTGTAACCAGGAATAGTTTATCTTGCCTTAGTGACTTAAAAATCACTAATTTTGGAGTTCCACAAAACTGGCATTATTAGTCTCCTACTAACTTTGCTATATATTACACTTCTTATGTGTAGAGGTTATGATGATAATGGCTGTCTAAGTTACTCTTCAGGGACCTGAACACACTTTTGCTGAAAACACTGACTCTTCACTTTGGTCTGCAAACATCTGATAGGTGACTAGAATAGGGTGAAAGGCTGGACATCTCTGTCTTCATATTGTGTCTGTCTCCTTTGTTACCTTAGCTGTTAGAGACCACTCAGCTTTGCATGCAGATATGTGGATCACTTGGAAAATGCTTTGTTCAAAACTATAATATGGGGTTGATTTGATCAAGACTAGCCTATTCTCTCTTTCTTTCCATCCCTCCCTTCCCCTCAGGACTAAGAACCCCTGCCAGACTTGATGAGAAACACCAAACTATAAATGGAGTGAAAAGAGGAGACACTTGAGATCCTGGATGATCGCTGTCTATTTCCAGAAAAAACATAACCATTCCTCCCCTTTATTAGCCCATCCCTCTGTCTCACCATTTCTAACCCATAATAGTAACCCTTCAACCCCATGGAGTTAAGAAACTAATTTGTGAGTGAAGCTCTCCTCCATTTTTGGCCACTAAATACAGCCTTTCTTTCTCCCCAAAACGTGTCTAACACTGTTTTTTTCTGTGGGATGAGCTCCCAACCTGGGTTCAGTATTATAATTTGCCTTTTATCTATTCTCTACTACTAGGTAAATGCCTCTCTGATCAGAAAATGATGCAGCATCTATAAGCATGACTCTACCTATGCAATGTGCCAGGTACCCTTCTCAGGCCAGACAGGTCCCTTTTTATGAGCTGCCATGTGCAGTTCTAGCCTAGCCTCTATACACATTACATTCTAAGCATCTGTGAATGAACCTGTTTACTTTTGTTCTAAGGACTCAGGCATAACTCCCTTGGTGTTTTCGGGTCACATACACTTTCTGGAATTGGATTAGAACCTAGACACAGACAACAAAGGAAATGAAAAACTCACAATACCTGCCTTTAAAGGGCATCAATTTAGAGAGAGAAATAGTAGAACATGAATCCCTTCTATATAACACAAGGATATTAGCTTTCAGTAATACTAAAAGAAGCAGTTTCTAGAAAGTGAATGGAAGGAGCAACTGATTGGTTGACAAATAATAAAAAAGGTCATGAAGGTGTATTTTTTACCTGGTAACTAAAGGAAGAGAAGAGACTCCTTCTGCCAGGGAGTTTTTCTGTGTGTCTCTTTAGACATGAATTAAAAGATATCATTTCAAAATACAATTCCATGAAGAAAGCAAACCCATAATGCTTGAAGAACAAACAGCCTTATCTCTCCTAAGGAAAACAAAGTTAAGAAAATAAGTAAATAAGCCCTGTACTGAGGAGAGAGAAAGGACATAGGGTGAGGGTTGTCAGAGAAAGGGGGAATAACAAGATAACAGAGGATTTAACACTCATGGTGGATTGTGACTAAAAGAATATCACTATAAAATAAAATCATTGCTTCTTCAAAAAGAGGAAATGGGTCAGGCATAAATGGATCAAAGGAAGTACGCAGATGTCGGTGCACTGCTCTGTACAAATAAGTGAATAGTAGGTAGGCTTAACTGCAGGTAAAAAACAGATGGATGGACTATGTTTGAGGAAACTTAATAAATAACAGCCCTCTTCCCCATGCTGAACAAAAGAACAAGGCCCATGGGATTCAAAATACTATCTTTCCTATGAAAAAGTCAAAACTGGGAGACATAGCTTAGTATGAAAACAAATAAGTCTAAACAGGGCATATGGGTCTTCTAAATGAATCCCAGAACCAGAAAGGTTTATCATAGTACTCTGAGGCACTGAGCCAGGGCAGTCCACACTGGAACAGGAAACAGGGGACAGAGCCAACTCTGAAGGGACAGCAGAGAACATCACCTCCTTGCAGGTGGTTATCCCAGTCTCAGTCAGCATTCTCACTGCTATAATCCAAGACAACTGGCCATGCAGCTTAGAGGAAGGAAAAATCTATTTGCTCAGTCTTTTGGAGATCTCAGAGTTTCAGTCACGTTAGGCCAGGTTACATCTGTAGCGCTCAGGGCATGGCGGCAGGAAATAAAAAGAAGGAGAGAGCAAAGCTCTGCTCTCACCTCATGGAGACTGGAAGCAGGGAGAAAGCAAGTAAGCAAGGAGATCCAAAGGAAAAAAAGCATGGTCATTTCAGCCACACACCCCGAGACCTACCTTTTCCAGTCATACTCCACCTGCCTAGGTTACTGCCCAGTAAACCCATTACAGTGGCTTCACACACTCTTGACTTGATTACGTCAACTCTGAACATCAATACATGAACACTTCAGAGGATATTATATATCTAACCATAACAACTCATCAGAGAAAAAGCCAAGCAGGCCCAACATACTATTTGCAAAACCACCAATCTAATAAAATAGGGAGGATAAATCTTCATTTTTAACAAGTAGCCCCCAATCTGTCCCATTCCCCATCTCCTCATTCCATGCCTGCCCCCATCGCAAGTGATCTTCTTGCAGAATGTCTGCAGATGGTCTTTTGGGGAGAATTTTATAGCTCATGCTGCCTGTCTCCAGAGCTCTTTTCTGATGGGTTAGCAAGGTATTGGTAGTAAATTCTGTCACATTTTATATAACCCTTTATCATTACTAACTCCATGTAATTATTCCTCGGTTATTATTCTGTTATCTTTTTATTTTCCCAATTAAATACATATTTTTGAAGAAAAAAAAAAACACTTGATGCAATGGGTCCAAAGAAAGCCAGAAGATCTTCAGTGAAGCAGGTACTTACTGACTTCTCAAGTATGTTGAAGAGCACTTTATTAAATAGTTCCTTGAACTGCACCTGTGAGAAACAGGCACCCAACTCTGCTGATGACCTTTTCCAAGAACTCTCCACCCCAGCAGAAACAGCATACGAAGGCCTGAGGACCCTGGCATTCACACAAATCTCTTCTCAGTTTTCTTGCCTAAGTACCTATTGAAACAGTTATATCTTTCTATCCCCCAGATTTTTCAAGTACTCCTTCAAATAAAGGACTAACATCAGGTAGTTAAACTCTAGCTTCCCCTTTTCATTCTAGGTGACAGACCCTAAGTGCAAAAACACAGAGGATGTGGGTTCAAGCAAGAAGTCACAGGCCTTGGTAGCTGCAGATTTTTTTTTCTCTTGCAAAGGTTTCACAAAGAGTATTATCCTGGTTTTAATGCACTAAAACTGCTGATGTCTGGCATCTCTAACTAATTGTGGCACTATACTTGGTCCACAAGAACATCCCTTAGAATCAATAGATGTTTCAGGCATGATTGTCTTAGTTAACAAGATATTTTATTAAATCAGGATGGTGGAGGATGGAGCTGTCTTTAGACTTTATCAATTATAAAGGACCTATTGCTTAAATAAAATTAGAATTGCTAATTTTCTGTCCTTTGCCAGACATCAGCCAGGCTGCTCACTCTGTAGGGACAGCCTTTATAAACTGGGGGCCTTTATGATCCAGGTTACTGTCTAAAGCAATTGCAATTCCTTAGGCTCATCCTGACTCATGGAAAATGATAGCTCCCGTAGAATAGGCCCCAACTTTCAGAAGCTTCTAGGGAAATTCCTGGTTTTGTGGTTCCACTTAGATATGGAGTCCTAGGAATAACTAGAGCAGGGGGAGCTAGCCAGGCATAGTGATGCACACCTGTATTCCTAGTACTTGGGAAGCTGAAACACAAGAGTCATAGGTTTGAGGACATCCTCAAGCAACCTAATGAGGCCCTCAGCAACTTAGCAAAATTCTATTTCAAAATAAATAAATGAAAAAAAATAGAACTGAAGGTATATCTCAGAGGTAGGATACACCTGGGTTCAAACCCTAGTAACATGTACATACACACACACAGACACACAACACAAAGTGATGAAATAATAATAGCTACAATTTGTGAAAACATACTGCACACCAGACATTGTACTAAGAACTAGACATCACTCAGCACTCACGGCCACTTTGGGAAATCATTTTTATAACTAATACAATTTTTTAGAAAGATAAAGAAAACAACCCCCCAAGACTTAAAATTATTTACTCAAAGCCACCTGGCTAATAATGATTAGTGTCACTAGAATTAAAGTCCAGATTTATATGATAGTGAAGGCAATGGTTTACATACCATGCTATAGCCTAAGATACTCTCATCAATCAGCTCGGGTTAATGGAGGACATGGAAACATAATGACCTGAGTTCTTTGTTAAGCACAAGCAAAATGAGCCTCTATCTATTGATATGATTTGGGGGCATTAAATTTCACTTGTTCCAAAACATTTGTTTGGCCTGGGCCACAGATTCTTTTCTATCATCAGTGAAGGTAGCATCTTTTAAATTCAAATTTTTTTGTATATGGGCGTATAGGAGTAAGAAGAGGAATCTACCAATAGACTCAAATCAATTTCTGGAATATTTTCAGGCATGCTGTTTGGCCTAGAGAGATGCAAATAGGATTAAAAATAGCATGGTGTAGGAAAGAAAGTCCAGATTTCATGATCTTGAAGGAAATGTCAGAATAATAATGGTGGGAAAACTCTGTCATTTTCTTTTGTGTTCTAGGAGAAAAATAGTTTCTTTAGAGAATAAAAAGTCAAGACACATCAAAGATGAACATAGAAGCATTCTGCATTCCTAGGTCACTCAGTAGCCAGCAGAGTACAGTGGAATAATAAAATGATAACAATAGTGTTATTGGAGTTCCAGGCCAGAGGCCTGACTCTGGGGTGTCCCAGAAAACTAGGTCGGGCCACTATTCCAAAAACCAAACAGAAAAAGTAATGGTGAAAAAAAAAAAACAGGAAAAGAACTTTAATCAATGCAGACATTTAAAGAAGACAAGTGATATCAAGCGAACCCACCTTGTCTTCAGAGATACTGACATAAACTTCCAGATTGTATAAACAAGGAGATCAGAGGTATGCATATGCAAGCAGTTTTGGTCAAAAGGTGATCTGGTTGATCATTATCTCAGGATTGATCGTGCAAAATTGATCAGCAGGACCTAATCTCCACAATAAGAAAGCTGCTATTACCGAAGAGGGTAGTTTCCACTCATCTCAAGAAATTTATCCACCAGATAGTTTCCTGAAATGTTAAGTAACTCAGAGAAAATAAGACAGATGTAAAATGGAGACAGAGATGCCAAGTTTTTCATCCTGCTTTTAGTGTCTCATTGAACATTTGCAGGCTGAGGTAAAGAGACAGTGCATTTAGTAAAGGCAGCCTCTAAATACTTGCTGCAGTAGTAGGCATTGGGATTTTTTTTTCCAAGTGCCTTAATATTTATTATCCTACTTACAACAGCTATGTGGGAAAGTCGGCTGCGGGGGGCGGGGGTGTTCTTGTCTCCATTCTATTAATGAGAAAACTAATTTTAAAAAATTAAGACCAAAAAACTAAATAGCCTTACACTGCAAAGTTGGAAATTAAAAGAGCCAGCACCAACCCCTTGATTTTCAGTCCCAAGTATCTCTTCTATTGAAATTCAGGAGCTAATTCAGATGGCAAGTAAAGCTTTCAGAGGTTCAATAGCCCAGGTCATATAATTGCATTTCTTGCTTCTGTTATTATCAGTTCAGAATAAGTGTGTTAGACAGATGGCGATGTATTCTCATTGAGAACTCATCTTCAGGGGTCTAGAATTCAAGAAGATAACTCTAACTTTCCTTGTTTTTGAAAAGCCAA
Organism: Graphiurus murinus; assembly: GCA_004027655.1. NCBI lineage: Eukaryota > Metazoa > Chordata > Mammalia > Rodentia > Gliridae > Graphiurus > Graphiurus murinus. Next base: position 59,166 of record PVLC010003095.1, read on the forward strand.
CATTGAAATTGAGCAGAAGAAATAAATGTAGTGCAAACTTATTTTTGATGAGACTGAAAGTTTAAAAAAATGTTAGTGCAGACAGAGAGTAAGTGCATGTGAGCATTTCTGCTTCCAACTAAGATGTAATAGAAAACACCAAATCCAGCCGGGCGTGGTGGTGCACGCTTGTAATCCCAGCATTCGGGAGGCTGAGACTGGAGGATCCGGGTTCACGGCCAGCCTCAGCTACTTAGTGAGGCACTCTGCAACTTAGTGAGACTCTGTTTCAAAATAAAGAAGAATAAAAAATAGGACTGGGGGTGTAGCTCAGAGGTAGAATGTCCCTGAAAAAAAAAAGAAAACACCAAATCCATGTGTTCTGTGTTTTCTATTCATAGAACATTCAGAGTCTAGTTGAAAAGACATGGTTACATGCACATTACACATGGAGAAACTAAAAGGTGGTTTCTGCTGAGAAGAACATTTCATCAGCATTAAGTATCAACTGGGCAATATTTCCTCATTTACACCTGTAACAGTGCTTGGGGGAATTGACTTCAGAGCCAGGAACACCTAACCCACATCATTGTGCCCTCTTGCATAAGATACTTGCTCTCACTAAAACGTCATATTATTAGCTGTAAAATGAAAATAATGATATTAACTACCAAATAAGATTTCCATGAAGATTAAATGGGATAATTCAAGGAAAGAATAGTACCCAGCATTTTATAAATTCCCATTAACATTAGCAATTAGGAATATCTGCAGCAACATTAGCAGGAGTAGTAATAAACAAATTCTTATCAGAAAAAGGTCCCAAATGGGCATAGATGGAACTCAAGAAAGTATCTGAGAGAGAGCATTTCAAGGAGCATCATGTCAGATCTGAAGCCACTTGAAATAGTCTCGGCTATCGAATAGGGTCATCAGTGTGACATCCAAGGGATCTACCACGAAGGGGAGCAGAGAGTGAAAGGGGCCTGAAGCAGAAAGTAAGAACTAGAGCATGGAGTAAATTAGGAGCTGACATGCAGAGCTAAGACTTCCCTATCATCTAGGTCCCCAGCCACTATAACTTACAGACAATGTGGTATATTCTGTCTAGAATTTACAGTGTGGTATATACCACAGGACCACATTGCTATCCACACTCTCCTGACTCATCCACAGGTAACTGGCCCCAGGGGAGCATCTGTAGCAATTGCCTATATATGGATCTGCTGGCTCAAACTCCAAAACCTTTACCTTCTATGTGGAATTTGAACAGAGTCAGATCCCAAATGGTAGACTTGAGAGATCCACAGAAGTGGAGGGTAACATCTCATGTGTGCAACACAGTTAGGAAGAAATAAAGTCCCAGAGGGCCAGGTGTGGTGGCACACACTTGTAATCCCAGTACTTGGGAGGCTGAGACTGGAGGATCCAGGTTCATTCACAGCCAGCCTCAGCTACTTAGTGAGGCCCTCTGCAACTTAGTAAGACTCTGTTTCAAAATAAAGAACAAAAAAAAAATAGGGCTTGGGGTATAGCTTGGAGGTAGAATGCACCTGGATACCTGGATTCAATCCCCAGTATCATACACACACACACACACACACACACACACACACACACACACACACACACTCCCAGAGGATGCAGAGGAAAAGAAAATTAATAGCACAAATGCACAGAGAAACCTAGAGAGATAATGAAAAAGATTTAAAGTTGAGAGTATGATTGCATCTCAGAGCTGTCCTTCTGGAGGTACAGGTCTTGATGTTCCTAAGCCTCAGGACTCATCTTTTTCTGATTCTCATGAGACCTCATACCTCCTTTCTGCACCCCTTTCATTTGTACTTGTTTTTCCTTCCTTGCCAAATAGAATAAAAACCCTACATTCATTTTAAGAGCAAACATTTGAAGCTGTCAACTAAGCACAGCTTTCTTTTCCTAAAGTTTCGGTTCACATGTTCTGGGGTTATGTTGAAAAACTATAAGCAACAGCATTCACAATAACTCGGGAGTGTTTCAGGTAAGCCCCTTGGTAGCTCATATGGCTAATGGAAGACATAGCTTCTCTGCATAGAAGTGCATTTCTGTGGACCCGTGCACAGACATGCTTCTCTGTGAACAGTGCAGCCCCCACAGCTGAGCCAGGACTCTGCAGTATCACAGGGCAGGATTTAAAAAAGAATCTTCCACTTCCTGCTTATCTGATCTTGGATGAGATTTTATCATCTCTGCAAGACTCTTCTTCTGCATCTGCAAACTGGGGGTAATAATATCTAATGTTCTGCCCAAATGAAATCTGAAGGTGCATTAAGCCTTCTGCATGTGGGCACAGAGCAGCAGGCCTCCTGCAAGCCCATTCTGTCACTATAGCAATAGGGAAAAAATGTGCTTTTCCTTATGGGAAAAGAACTAGCAAATAGACAGGAGGTCTGAAGAAGAGTGCATGCCAACCCTTTTCAAGAGTCATTAAGTATTAATTACTAAGTCGTTGCCGATAATAATGTCCAAAATCACTTCTTTCAGAAAAAGAGAATACCTCCATATAACATCTTGAATTTATACAATTTTTCCTTTGAGATGCTTCATAACTGGTCCAGTAGTTGGAGTGAAAGAAAAGTGTCATCAAGATTTCAACCTGATAGGAAAATCGATGTAGTTCTGAGTGCTGTCAATGGCACCAATTACATCTCATTGGTCATGATGGAAAGCAGTTTACATTATTTAATACTTTTTTTTTAACTTGATGCCTGATTGTACGTCACCCTAAACACTGAATCAGAGCAGGTTGACAGGAAAATAAAACATATCCCTGTCTTCCAATGGCTCAGTTAGCTGCCTAGGAACGGGTTGATCTATCTATAACACAGAGTGCGTAATTCAAAATGACAATAAAGAAAAAGAAGCTTGCATAATTTCACACACATGGAAGGTAAAAGACTGCTGACAGATTTATGGGTTGTAACCTGCTGAAGACTGTGTGGAAATGTTTCACTCATTCCTCTTTGCAGACAAGTGAATTCTTTCATCTTCGGGCCTTTTGGATAAATATTCCCCAGCAGTTGATGGACTTTAAATCTGTCAAACAGGGCACTATTAAATCTGATTCGATGCTATAAATGGTAGCAGCCTGAGGCTCTGAGTTGTAGCAGCTCTAAAGATGACACACACGTCCCCATCTCCTCTACTCCCATTTTCAGGTAGAGGATGGCAAAGCTATTCAGATTGTTACCTTTTAAATTAGAAATGGGAAGGAACAGTTACAATTCTTGCCCCTCTTGGACACCAACCATGAGATACTGTAACAACTGCCCAACTGGACTATATTTTATTCTTACTTTTCTGTGTTCAGGGAAGAGTGGATGAAAGCATTCAGAATCATGAGATTCTTTTCAGAACAAGAGGACTGTAAAAATCTCAACAGGGAAATAATAATTTGCTAAAGAATATCACCCCAGACTGGAAAGAGGTGATATCTTTGTTCCAAGATATGAGTGTTGAAGCATTCTGTAGATGTCATATCTAGGAATAATTTTACATATAACACTTTCTTGTACAATTAAGCCATTAAAATTCCAAGAGTGAGCTAGGCATGGTGGCTCATTTCTCTAATCCCAGTACTTGGTAGGCTGAGACAGAAAGATTATAGGTTCAAAGCCATCCTCAACATTTTAGAGAGGCTCTCAGTAACTTAGCAAGATACTGTTTCAAAACAAAAAATAAAACAGGGCTGGGGGGTAGCTCAGAGGTAGAATATCCCTGGAGTCAATCTCCAGCACCACAAAAAATAAAAATCCAAGAATAATAATGTTTGCGCAAGATGAGTTCCCTACAGTTGGCATTCGACCTATCTGTTTCCAGAAAGCAGTAGTTAGGTACCAGAAACTAATCAAGGAATTAAAGAACACAGTTTCTGGGTGGCAGGATGGACAGTACCTAGCAACAGGCCTACCTCACAATCAGTGTTTAGTGGAAAGGGCTGCCTCTCTGGCTTACCCAGGACTCTAAGTTTCTGGTTGAGAGGCTTCTTCTTAGCAGAGGGAAGGGAGACTATTAACTCTAACCAAAGGAGTGCTAAGCCTGAGGATTTTCAGCATCTACTGGAAATTGATTAACCAGGAGCAGATAATAAGATGGGATTTGATGTTGGGGAGGAAGCAGAGTTGGTCAATATAGGAACCCAAATGTGAAGTAGGTCCTGCAAAATCTTTGTTAACTCTACCCAAAGTGCAAGAGTACTGCATTGTTCATGTAGGGCTTTTACAGCTCTGTTTTTATTTTTTGTGGTACTAGGTATGGAACCCAGGGACCTTCTACCTCTGGGCTACACCCCCAGACCTATTTTATTTTATTTTATTTTATTTTGCGGTACTGGGGATTGAACTCAGGGGCATTCTACCTCCAAGCTACACCCCCAGCCCTATTTTTTATTCTTTATTTTGAAACCGAGTCTCACTAAGTTGCGGAGTACCTGACTAGGTAGCTGAGGCTGGCCGTGAACCTATTTTATATTTTATTTGGAAACGAGGTCTCCCTAAGTTTCTGAGAACCCCACTAAGTAGCTGAGGCTGGCTTTGAACCTGCTATCCTCCTATCTCAGCCTCCGAAGTACTGGGATTACAAGCATGCACCACCACGCCAACAGCTCTGTTTTAATTGGTCACTGAATATGGGCCACACCAGGAACAGCACTGCCCTCAAGAGAGGTGACTTTCTACAGTGAAGTCATTCCTGATGTTGCTGACAGTTAAACAATGTTGCTGGAAGCTGTGCCAAACCACCTCCCCTGAAAGGGTCCCTTGTTTTCCTTTTAAGCCTCAGCAAGACAGATCTCCCTTGTGTGGCTTCTACTCTTCTCTGGAGGGTAGCCACTCCTGACCCAGTGCCTTTTCTCAGCTTTCTGTTCCTCCTGCTGCTAGAGAAGAGCCTCTTTATAAACTACGAAGGATGTCTAACCCTCTAACCTTCACTCTTTGCTTTCAATTGCCTACTAATCTTCTGGAACTTTTCAGTAACAACGCCTTCCTCAAATCCTGGCCCGCAGGCTACCGGGGCTTGATTAAGTGTTCTCTGATCTCACTGCTTTGGTGAGCTCCTTTCTCTCCTACTTCGAGCCATAGCTTCCAGAGTAGGGCCAGCTTTGACCATTGTTAGTGACATGAGTGGTTTCTTTGGTCCTAATCAGCATATCCTCCAGGTTTAGTCATGGAACACGTCTATTTGTTGGGTGTTCTGGCCCTACACAGTACAAATAGTTCAGCATGCCCATTTTCCCAAGCCCTTTAGTCTTTCCCTTCACTGTCTTCCATGGCAACATCAGCATTTCAATGTCCGTGACCCATGGCTCTTTCTTTCCATGTTTTTCAGAGTTATCCAAGTAGTGTTTTGCACCATCTTCCAGAGACCTTGCCAAGCTGTTATATCTTGGGAGAGCTTCCCAAGTCAATGATCTCTTACATATTTAATATTTAGTTAGGGTTTCTATGAGCATCCACACTCACATACCCTTCCTTTGTAGGCTCCAGATAAATCTAAAAACAGGAGTTTGAAAGAGGGCTCTTCTGTTCCATGGGGATGGAGGAGGGAGGGAGAGAATCTAAGCCTATTTAAGAACATTGAAAAGTCATGACAAGCTGGGCGTGTTGGTGCATGCTTGTAATCCCAGCATTTGGGAGGCTGAGACCGGAGGATCTAGATCCGGGTTCGCAGTCAGCCTCAGCTACCTAGTGAGGCATTCCTCAACTTAGTGAAACCCTGTTTCAAAATAAAGAATAAAAAATAGGGCTGGGGGTATAGCTCGGAGGTAGAATGCCCCTGAGTTCAATCCCCAGTACGGCAAAAAAAAAAAAAAAAAAAAAGAAAGAAAAGTCATGACAACAAAAATGAACTCATAGTTACAATGAAAAACTTCGCAATGGAGACACTCCTTCAAACAGAAGGTCTTTAGATGAGCCAAGATATCAATAAAGTCTCCCCTACCCAATGCAATGAATCCAGAGTCAGTGATCTCAAACAACTCACTCTGACTTTTGATGGTGGAGGAGGCAAAAGAGGCAAGAATTTCATGAATCAATGAATCAACAAATTACACAGTATAGTCATCAGCAGGGTTTCATGAGAATTAATTGTGCTTAATATAAAAAATATTTAAGTGCTCCAAATATAAGCATGATAAATAGAAGAGCAAAAATGCAACCACTGGGGTTACAATGTATGTATATGAATGAGCAATTACATTGAGCACTCTGAAAAAAACACTATATAAATGCTAAGTACTTCGCCATTTACTACCAATAATAATGTTTCATCAGGACAAGATGATTCCTTAAGTGCTTTGCATTTTTTGCTGTTATCAAGTTATTAATCTCACTTATATACTTAATGAGGAAATCCTAGGTCCAAATTAGGGACAAGAGGAAATCTATCAGAATTAAAGGCAAAAAAAAAGGCTGTATAATTTTGCAGTTGTAACGATGTTTTGCTAAATGAACTGTCCCCAACTCCTTGCGGTGACCTTGAATGTAGAAGAATTCACTCCAGACAGACATTGCTACAGCTCATTAAGGGTTTCCAGTTTGATGACCCATATAGTAACAGGATTAGGGAATAACTCTGGTCCAATCCAATATCTGCTAAAGCATTTATATTTCAATCAGCTGATCAAAACTGAGTAAGAGTTTTTTAATCACATCTGGGCAGAGAGGAAGAGTGATCACTGAACCCTCACCACAAACTCTTTAAGATTGTAAGGAGTAGAATAGTATGGATAACAGAATAGACCCCAAAGTCACACATATCTGATTTGATCATAGGACAGTCTATAGTTCAGTCAGTTTTGGAAAAGTTATTTAGTATCTTTGGGCCCAGGACCCGTTATCTCAAAGAAGGTATACTAGTAATGACTATTGCTAGGCATATGGAGAATAAGGAAGAAGGAAAAGAAGGAAGAGAGAAAAGAAGAAAGAACAAAAAAAAGAATGGGAAGAGAAACCAAAAGAAAATTATTTGAAGTCCACTATTTACATACATGATTTTTGATAAGGGGAGGCTGGAACTTCCCAGAGCACTCCCACAAGAGTCTGTTCTTGTTTTCCAAACTTCACTGGTAATTACTGAGCAAGAAGATTTGAGCACAAGATTTGTGCTCAAATCTTCTTGCTCAGCCTTCTAGAAGCATGGGCCTAGAGACCATCCAAGCATTAAGCATACTTAGCAGCGATAGTGGTGGGGAGAGAAGATTCTGAGTCTTCTTATGCCCAAGTGGCTCAGAAGAAAGTATCAGTAGAAGAATGGCCTTGCCCTGACTCTGTAATTGCATTAACAGCAAGCTGAAGCAAAAGAGGCTGCAGCACATTAAATGCCTGTCATCAGCCACTCTGCCTCCATATATCCTCAGACCCATTAGGAGAGGCACTTGGACATCAGCCCTAGTCTGCTAAGATCCTTTTTTATCGTCATTTGCCAGACACACTGAGAAGCATCTTTCTCTGCCTACCTTGTACCCAGTGGAATGGGGTGACCACACATCTTCTCCTCTGAGACTCTCTGGCCCCAAGAGTATGATTCCCAGAAACCTAAAACAGCCTGGCTTTGAGGATGTATGCTGTAGCATATGGATAATGACTAGATACCTTTTTTCCACAGAAACTGAGACACTATTGAAAGTAAAGAAGGTATATTAATAATTCTATAAGCAGTAAGTATGAAGTAGGACTATGTTAGTCTAAATATGGATGAATGCAGATGATTCTGGACATAAAATTAGAGCCTCATACTACTGTAATCCAGCTAACATGCAAGTATGGGCTCTTCATTTGTTAATCTCCCCTTTGGAACTACTTGTAGTAAACCAAAGAATAATCCTCCCAAATATTAGGTCTTAATTCCTGGGACGTTGAAATACTACCTACTAAGTAGGACAAAGACTTTGAAGATATGATTAAAGATTATGAGGTAAGTAGACAATCCTTGATTAGATGGGTTGACTTTAAATATGATCACATATGTCCTTATGAGAAGGAGGCAGAGGGAAATTGGACTACATTGCAGAGGATCAGATAATTTAAAGATGGAGCAGAGAAAATTTAAAGATATTGGCATGGAAAACTGGAACAATGCATACATAAACCAAGGAATGCCAGAAGCCATGAGAGCTGAAGGAGGCAGGAAACAAATTCTCCAGAGGGAGTACAAACCTGGTAAGTGGGGTTCAGGGACACTGACTTTTTACTTCAGGCCTCCAGAACTCTAGATAAATTCATTTTGTTTATTTAAAGACACTAAGTTCCTGGTAATTTGTTACAGCAGATACAGTAAACTAATATACTACATTAATTCTTTTTTTAATAAATTTTTTAAAAAATAAAACACTTTTGTGTGCATATGTGTCACTATCAACATGATTTACATTATGATGTGAGACTATAATGCACAAATAAACGTACATTTAAAAAATAAACAAGCTTAAAAGTTACTAAAAAATTTACATCCCAAGGAGAGGAAAAACAGTATTACCATTTGCAAAACATCATTTCTACTAAGAATAGAAATATAGTCATACTAATCCAATTCAACAGAATCCTAACACGTATATAATATTTTAAATAAAAATGTTTAATTTAGCATGACAAGGGAATTAGGAATAATAAAAGGAGAGAATCAGTTAGGGAAAAACTGTACATATATAAAATTACCAATGCCAATCTCAAAATCATGTATATGGAAGAGAAGAGGAGAGACTGGGAAGGCGTGGGGGTGAGGAGGGAGTTCACCAAGTACTGTGTGTATATATGGCCTTATCACTCTGAACTACATAATGATGTGAGATTTGATGTATCAATAAAAGTATTTTTTTTAAAAAATGAGATGATGAACTTCAAAGAAATGCATTTCAACAAGCAAGGTGAGTTTCTATTCCTAGAGTCTCCTGGTCTCCACAACACTATATGCCATATCCCAAGTTCAATGGCAGTTTAACTTGAATTAAAGAAAAGATTGGCCTTCAGATGAAGTAGAGTAGTCAGTTATATGGTGGTAAACCTGAGGAAACACAAAAGATATGCCTCTACCATAATATCACCCCATGGTCCTAATAAGGGACTATATAGTTTCTACCTTCAGACACTGGTTTGGGGAAAATCTTCTAATAAAATACAGAATGTGATTTGAAAAGTTGGTGTGACTTAGTGAGAAGAGTGACCCAGGCCTTTTCATCCAGACTTGCCATATCTAATTATTACATTTGACTTTTGGTCCTGGTTGCTTGGCTTTCTTTTAAGGATGGTATGAAGATCAAATGAAAGACATTATCTGAAAGCTTTAAAACCTGTAGCTTTCAAGCTTGGTTAGAACTGTAGTCCATCTGGCCATTTTCGATTTAGAAGCCAGAAGCAACCAAAAAATACAAGGACACCGTGGAATAAGTCACATTTCTTTGTCCTTAATTCAGTTTCTTAAATTTCCTGAGTCTCAGTTTTCATCTTTATAATAGAAATAATAAAATTTAAAAATGGTGTCACAACCACTTCTGAGTATCTACTCAAAAGAATGGAAACCAAACTATCAGACTGATGCATGTGTATCTATGTTTATTGCTGCACAATTCACAATTGCCAAACTATGGAACCAGTCAAGATGTCCATCGACAGATGAATGGATTACAAAACTATGGGATATGTACAAGTGGAATTTTACTCAGCCATAAAGAAGAACAAAATCGTGTTATTTGCAGGGAAATGGATGGAACTGGAAAACATTATGTTAAGTAAGATTAGTCAGTCACAAAAAGTAAAAAATCATATGTTCTCCCTAATATGCAGAAGCTAGGGAGAAAATGGGGCATAAGAGGGACTCCAGATGAAGAAGGAATAAACTTAGGTGAGCAAAGAAGTTGACTTAACTGAAGGTGATGGGGGGCATACCCTAATGCACATGATGTACTTTCACAAACATACCAAAGTCGATCACTAAACTGAACCTGAGAATGAGGGAGGGCAAAGGAGTGGGATGGGAATTGGGGAAGGGTTAAATGAGAAATGTGTGCATGTATGCCTTTACCAGCTTGAACCTAACAAAGATGTATGATTACAATGCACCAATTAAAAAAATAAAATTAAAATTAAAAATTTTAAAAAATGGTGTCACAATTATTATAAGAACTATTATTATAAGAACTATAAAATATTCCACGTCACCAGGAATACATCATAAATGGCAGTTAATAAAATAAAAAATTTTCATAAAGAGAGTTAGTCAGGGACACTATAAGAAGGCCTAAATAAGTATGGCAAAGGGGAGCCAGGGCCATGGGCTAAAATACCATGAAGACAACCCAAAGTGGGAACAGGCAGACAAAGCTACACTCCATGCCAGATTTTCACCTTATGCAACTATGCTGATCATGATTTATTCCTAATACCTACAATGAGCAAACTCTTTGCAAAACAGTGTATCAGAGAAGAAATATCATGGTAATGAATGACAGTCTTGGAGTCAATCATTGGCTATTCCATGAATAGGTGTGATAATGTGCATATTACTTAATTTCTCTGTTTCCTTATCTGTCAAATAAGAATAATATTCAACTTCATCAAAAATGGGTGGAGGATTGTGTTTGTGATGTGTGACCCATAGGGACTGCTATCAGAAATAGATACTTTAGAAATTACAATGACTTTCATGGCTAATTTTATCAGAACCTGCCTTTAAGGAGGTTATAACATAGCTGGAGGAAGAAGAGTGATCACAATAAAATAAATGAGCCAATAAAAAATATAGGAGACTATTTAGCTAAGGGAGCTGAAATTAGGGATTCCCTTCATCAGTACACATTAACTAAGCACCATAGTAGTATTTGTGTATTCTTATATGCCAGCTACTGTGCTATCCACTGCAAAATGGTACTCAATAAGACAATGGCATCCCCATGGAACTTAGAATCCATGGGTGTTGAAGACTCATCAATTCCCACTTCCTTCTTTGATCCCCAGGTGGAAAATAAGCAAGAAAAAAGGTTCCTCTAGGTGTGCACTGGCTTTTCCCTCCCACTTCTGACTAATATAATCCAGACATTTGCAGAAATTCCTATTAACATCCAGATCTAAATTTTCAAAGTCAAAGGCTGTAGCCCTTGAGCCTGATTAGCATTCATGAATATATAGTAGGATATTACCTTACAAATGTGACAGTATCTAAGAGACAATATAAATAGCAATGGTTATAGAGCAAGTTATTGGTAATAGACTAGACCTGAGAGATGAGCTTTGAACCAAAAGGGAGACTGGATAGGAAAGGAAGCCATTATTTGCAAGGACCTAACCTGAGTCAGGCCAGATGCTTTAAAATGCTTTTGGTCATTTTAAAAACTGGCCCTTGGGGTTTGCACTATGGTACTCCTTTCACAGATGAAAAGGATGAAGTTCAGAAATGTTAAGTGATTGTCCCAAGGTCACAAAGCCAGAGCGGATCAGAGGAAAAATTCAAAGTCTAGACTGCTTGATTCCCATCCTAGGGCTCATTCTACACTATTATAGGATAGACATCCTGACACTGGCTGACACTAGCTTATAGAAAAGATGGACAGATCATTCACTGCCTCTGAGACTCTATGCTTGTGAATAAATGACTGGTTTAGAGGATTCTGGGCTGTTGCCATGGTCTTTTTCTTATCTTCTGTCTTGGACTTGACCAAAAACATCAAAGTTTCAGCTGGGGTTATCAAAACCAGAATGTACCCCTTGTAGAAGAATTTCCCTAGGTGCAATCTCATGGTTAATCTGACACCCAGAGTGACTTTATATAACACTTTCCTTTATCCAAGACATTTTAGATGCCCTCTAGGCTGAGAATGAATGAATGACTCTTGCAGAGGTCTATTCCTAAGACATCTCTATTTATTTGAGACTATTTTGATTGCCATTTAAGGTAGTATCCTATGGCATAAACAGAACCAAGATCATTAGTCAAAAAACTAATTATCTTAGATCTTCTAACTTTGCTTAGTCTCAGTTTTCTCAGTTGTAAAATGGAGTGATAGTTGTCTAATTCAGAGCTCTTGAATTTCAAATCATAAAAATGAGTTGTGAAAATGCTTAGAGAAATATAAAATGGTCTCAGCGGGCAAGTTACATGTCTATAATTAGAAAAGTGCATGTGTTGAGTATCAGAAAAGAAATATATGTAAACTTATATGTATTAATATTTATATTAAATTTAATAACTCATATCTATACCTATAATCATTCTTTTAGTATATTTTAATAGAGCTCTAATCTAAGGTCAGAGACCACATTTTCTATATATATTAATATTTCTCATGGTGTTCCAAAAACATATATCAGAAACAATGAGGCTACTTTCCTATATAAAGCAGATGCCTATGGCACCCACAAGACAGTTATTTTAGAATTTCCAAAGTGTGACCTAGAGACTTGTACTTTAACCAGTTATTTCATTCCCCAACTGATTTATATCTAGGTGATCTGCAGGATTCTGGGGTTAGAGAGCAAATGAATGCTTTTGATGGTAAAGGGCAACAAAGAAACATTTAATCTGGCCTGGGATTAACTAAGAATATTATGGTGGGAGTGTGGCAGGGGCTGGTGGCAGGTATAGGTGGACCTTCCTTGCATTTCAAGAGAAAGGAGTCACAATCAGGGTAGCCCAAGTCTTGTTTGGGAAAAGCATTTCCTGTTGCTCTATATCTACAAAACTAGGAGTGTTCTAATAGGTAAAAGTAGATATGGACACCCACCTAGCACACCACCTGAAAAATACAGTGGTGGCATGCTACGTGGCTTTGGAATAAAAATAGCCAGAACTCAACCCCAGCTCCAATAGTTATTATCCATGTGACAGGCAAAATTAGCCTCATTCACCTCATTGGTAAAATAGAGATAATAGTATCTATGTTTCATAGTTTATGTAAATACTTGAAACAAAATATTCATAATGTAGTGCCTGGCACAGAGTAAGGGCTCAATAAATACCATCCACCTAAGAAAATAAATCCTACAACTTATGTATTTGGTTTTCAGACACATTGGGAAACTTGCCAAGTAAGCAATTATAATTCCTTGGATGAATATTAAACACACACACACACACACACACACACACACACACACACATTTGATTTGAGATAATATCTGGAAATGGATGACAGAAGCATCACTCCTAAGATTATTTGAACAATTCAGGAAAAACACAGACCCCCTAGTAAACTCATATGGTGCCCCTATCTTCTTTTGCCATCACTAAATCAATATCTCAATTGGAGTTGCCCAATTATTTTCCTATTAAGACCATGCAGATTATTATATACCTCTTAATTTACAATGAGATGGTAAGAATCTTCATCATAACCACACACTTATTGAGAACTCACCACACTCCAGGACAGACTGTTTCACATTATAAAATATTCCAGCATTAATTTTCACAGGATTCTCTGAGGCAAATATTGTTATACCAACTGGATAGGTGAGGCCTTTAAGACTGTTCAGTCTCCTTCCAGATTGCAAGCTCTCCTAAAACAGAAGGCATGCTTTATCTTCTTTGGCCTCCCTCTCAGAGAGAGCAAAGGGCTTGCCCATAGTGCTCCATAAATCCCTGTGATATATTTCAGCCACTGTCCCCACAAGACTGCAGCTGTGCTTCCCCATTCTTCACTCCACTTTCCTCAGTGGCTACTTCTAGTCTGTCCTTTGAAGTCTTGAATGTTTCTCTCCTAATGAAGTACCTTCCAAAAGCAATTATGCCCCTCTAAACCCAGACAGCTCCAATATACTTGTTTCCTAAAAGTAGATAAAGCAAGATCCTAGTTCAAATCCCCTAGTAATGAATATCCTGCTGTGACTGGCCCTCGAATTCACAGGTGCTCTATGCCTTATCCATCAACAGATGCCTTATGTCCCCCAAAGCAGACAGGTGCCCATGAATTCACTTTGATTTAGGTGAGCTTTCATGCCACCAAACCTCTTTGCCACATTCATGTGTTAGGAGAGAATAACTATGTACATATTCTAGTTTCCAAACACAGATAACAGACTTATCCATAAATCCAAGTCTTTCTCAAAATTTCCAGTATTATTCACAGAGGATTCTATACCTATAAATTATAAACAAACTTAACTCCAAGCGTAACTGGCTCTAAGGCTATCCTAAGACTGAGGTGGAGCACAGCATTAGATAAAATCAAAACATTTCTATTTCAGTACCCTCTAAAGCAGACTTTAAGCTAAAACTTTTAAGAGACAAAGTGGGTCACTTCTTACTAATAAAAGGAACAATCCAGCAAGAAGATGTAGTGATAGTAAATATTTATGCCCATTACATGGGTATACCTGCTTTTATAAAACAAACTCTATGGGACATTAGGTCTCAAGTAGACCCAAATACAATAATATTGGACTTCAACACGCCACTCATACCACTAGATTGATCTTCCAGGCAAAAGATGAGTAAAGACTCTTCAGAGCTATAGAACACTATAAACCAAATGTACCTAATAGACATACAGAATATTCCAACCAACAACAGCTGAATACACATTTTTCTCATTTGCACATGGAACCTTCTCCAAAATAGACCACATCCTGGGCCACAAAGCAAGTACCAGCAAATTTTAAAAATGTAATATAATTCCCTGCATCTTTTCAGATCATAATGGAATGAAAGTAGAAATCAACAACAGGAAGACCAAAATAAAATACATAAGTACACGAAGACTTAATGATATGCTTTTGAATGACAACTGGATCAAAAAATAAATAAGTGGAGAAATTAAAAATTTCTAAAATTAAATGAAAATAGAGACATGACATACCAAAATGCATGGAACACTTTGAAGGTGGTTTTAAGAGAAAAACTTATAGCACTGAGTGACCACATAAGAAAAAAAGAAATTCACCAAATAAACAACTTAATGACACACCTCAAAGACCTGAAAAAACAGTGATAGTCTAATCCCAAAGCCAATATAAGTCAAGAGATGGTTAAAGTCAGAGCAAAAATCGATGAAATAGAGAACAAAAAAAAATTAAAAAAATATATTCTTTGAAAAGACTAACAAAATTGATAAACCCTTAGCCAACCTACCTAAAAGAAAGAGAGAATTAACTCGCATTATTAAAATCAGAAATGAAAAAGGATATATCACTGCAGACAGGGGAAAATCCAGATGACCATCAGAAAATACTTTGAAAATTTATATTCTAATAGACTGGAAAGCATAGAAGAAATCAATCAATTTCTAGATACATACAACATATCTAAAAGAAGATATAGAAAACCTAAGCTGATCAATAGCAAGTAAGGAAATAGAAACAGCAATAAAAATCCTTCCATAAAAGAAAAACCGAGGTCCTGATGGATCCCAGCTGAATTCTACAAAACCTTTGCAGAAGAACTAAACCAAATACTTTACAAGTTAATCCATGAAATCGAAAGAGATAGAATTCTTCCAAACTACTTTGACGAGGCCAGTATCATCTTAATACCAAAACCAAGTAACAATCCCTCAAGAAAAGAAAATTACAGACCAATATCATTGAAATTCATAGATGAAAAATTCTGGGCAAAACACTACTGATACATATCTAAAACTACATTAAGAAAATTGTACACCATGACCATGCTGGTTTCATCCGAGGATTACAAAGCTGGTTCAATATATGCAAATCAATACTTGTTACTCACCACATAAATAGAACTAAGGACAAAAATCACATGACCATCTCCAGATATGCTGTAAAAGCATTTGACAAAAACCTAACACCCATTTATGTTAAAAAATAAACACTGCAGAAAATCAGATTTGAGGGAATTTACCTTGACATCATTAAGATAATATACAATAAATCCAAAACCAACATTATATTAAAAAACTTTGAGAATTTCATTTAAAATTAGGAACAATACAAGGATGCCCACTATTACCACTCCTTTTCAATATAGTCCTTGAGACTCTTTCCAGAGCAATATGTCGAGAAGGACATTAAAGGAATTCAAATACGAAAATAAGAAATTAAATTATACCTATTTGAAGATGGCATGATCCTATATTTAGAAGACCCAAAAAAAACTCAACCAAAAGATTTCTAGAGCTGATTAACAAATTCAGCAAAGTAGCAGGATACAAAACCAATCTTAAAAATCAGTAGATTTTCTACATGCTAACCATGAATCCACTGAAAAAGAAATCAAGAAAACAATTCCATTCACAATAACCTCAAAAGCAATAAAATACCTAGGAATAAATCTAACCAAGGAGGTAAAAGAACTCTATAATGAAAACTATAAAACATTAAGAAAGAAATTGAAGATCTTAGAAAATTGAAAGATCTCTCTTTCTTTGGATAGGCAGAATACATATTATCAAAATGCATAATACATATTATCTAAATGACCATTCTACCTAAAGTGATCTACAGACTGAGTACAATCCCTATCAATTTTTTTTTTTTTTTTTTTGCGGTACTGGGGATTGAACTCAGGGGCATTCTACCTCTGAGCTATACCCCCAGCCCTATTTTTTATTCTTTATTTTGAAACCGAGTCTCACTAAGTTGCGGAGTGCCTCACTAGGTAGCTGAGGCTGGTCGCAAACCCGGATCCTCCGGTCTCAGCCTCCCAAATGCTGGGATTACAAGTGTGTGCCACCACGCTCAACTTCAAAATATTAATGTAATTCTTCATAGACCTAGAAAAATCAGTCATAAACTTCATATGGAAAAACAAAAGAGCCAGAATAGCCAAAGCAGTTCTCAGCTATAAGAACCATGCAGGAGGCATCACAATTCCTGACTTCAGATTATACTAGAGACTTATAGTAATAAGAACAGCATAATAGTGGCTCAAAAACAGACACATAAACCAATGGAACAGAACAGAATATACAAAAACAAACCCACGATTACTTTTATAGCCAACTGAATTTCAACAAAGATCCAATCACATACATTGGAGAAAAGATAGCCTTTTCAAAAATTGGTGTTAGATAAATAAAAAAAAAAAATTGGTGTTAGAAAAACTGATGGAATTAAGCTCTTACTCTCATCACTGCACAATAATCAACTGGAGATGGATCAAAAACCTGGAAATTAGACCAGAGACTGTGAAGCTACAAGAGAGAAGGTATAGGTTGAACACTTCAACATGTAGGCACAGATAGGAACTTCTTCACAAAGACCCTCAAACCTCAGGAAATTAAAGCAAGAATTAATAAATGGGGTGACATTAAGCTAAAAAGCTTCTACTCATCAAAAGAAACCATCAAGAGTCTAAAGAGAGAGAACCTACAGAATGGGAGAAGATCTTTGCTAGTATCCCTCTGATAGAGGACTAATATCTATATTATAAAAATAATTTAAAAGACTTCACACTAAAAAAACAAACAAACAAACAAAAAAACCACAACAAGTAACCCAATCAGGAAATGGGCAATTGAACTAAATAAACATTCCACAAAAGAAGAAATACAAATGGCCATTAAATATATGAAAAAAGGTTCAGCATCATTAGCAATCAAGGAGATGCAAATCAAAACTACACTGAGATTTCCATCTAACCCCCATCAGAGTAGTGTTTATCAAGAAGTCAAACAACAATAAATGCTGGCAAGGATGTGGGAAAATAGGAATTCTACTACACTGATAGTGGGACTGCAAATTAGTGCAGCCACTATGGAGATCAGTGTGAAGTTTTCTCAAAATTTGGGAATAGAGCCACCATATGATCCAGCTATGCCACTTCTGAGTATCTTTCCAAAGAGACTAAAATCACAAAATCACAAAAATATATGCATATCTATGTTTATTGCACCACAATTAACAACAGTGAAATTATGGAACCAACCAGGTGCCCATCAGGAGATGAATGGATTAAAAAATTATGAGATATATACACAATGTAATTCTACTTAGCAGTCAAGAAGAACAAAATAATGTCATTTGGAGGAAAATTAAAGGATCTGGGGAACATTGTGTTAAAGTGAGGTTAGCCAGTCACAAAAAAGGGTCATGTGTTTTCACTCATATGCGGAAGCTAGGGAGTAATCAGGTACCAGAGAGACTTCAGATAATGGAGGAGAAACTTCAGTGTAGCCAGGGAGGTGGTCTAGGGGAAGTTGAGGGAGAGAGAGAAGGTCAATGAAAGAATTACTTCACATATGATGTACATATGTGAGAATACCAATGCCAATCTCAATACCTTGTATGGGGAAGAGGAAATATGGGGAGGAAGCTGGAGGAAACCTCACCAACTGCTACGTGCATATATGTCATTGTCAATAGGATTTAATTATGACATGAGACTATAATTCACCACTAAAAGTATAAAAAAAAAACTTTAGCCAAATGCATTCAAAATGTCATTTCAAATAAATCATGAGTAAGTTATTTTAAAAGCTTTAGTGATATGTAATTTAAATGGCATGAAGTTCACCAATATGGAGTATACAATTCAGTATTTTTTTTTACTATATTTTCAAAGTTGTACAACCATCACCACAATCTAACAGTAAATCATTTTGATCAACCTGAAACCTTGTACATTAAATTAACAAAAGCTACCTATACCACTGCTCCAGTTCTAGGCAACTCCTAGGACTTATAGACAGAATTTGGCTTCTATCTATGTGGTTCTGACTATTCTTGGAATTTATATAATGAATTGAGAGACTGAATACACCAAATCATAATAAACTATATATAAAAATAGAATTCTGACCCACAGACTGCAGCAACCTACCCAGAAGTGTTTAACCCACTATCTATAAACTGTCCAGGAAGTCAGACAAACCCTGTAACACTAGACCCAAAAGAGCCAGGATTTGATTACTAAGAACTTTCCTAATTTTTGCTAGGGCAAATTAAGACCAACTGGATAAAATCAAATATGTACCCTTAACCACTTATTTAGGATGCCTTATTTCTAGTTAGCTCACCATGTCAATAGCCTCTAATAAGGTAATAAGGACTCATTTGAAGCCATCCTTTCTTCCTAATATAGAGCCTTCCCACACCTGTCTACCTGTCGTCTCTTCCAAATTCAAGTCATGTTGGTTGCCTCCCTTGCTATAGCAAGTGCTGAATAAATACCCTTTGCTCGTCCTGACTTCGGTAATCTTTGTTAATTTTCCACAGAATCATGTATTGAGTTACCTTTTGTGCTTGGCTTCTTTCATTTAGCACAATGTTTCCAAGTCTCATCTATGTCTAAAGTGCTAACAGTATTCCATCATAGTGATAGAACATTTCAACTGTCCATTCTGCACTGCATGGACATTAGAACATTTGGGTTACTTACTTTGCTTTTTCATTTGTTGTTTGCTTGTTTGTTTTTGTTGTTGTTTTTTGGCTATCATGAATAATGTTTCTGTGAACACTTGTGTTTACATTTTTGTGTGGAGAGACTGTTTTTTCTCTTGTGTATTGGAGTATAATTGCTGGGTTGTATAAACACTTTATGTTTAACATTTTTAGGGAACCAACACACTATTTTCAAATACAACTGCACAGCAATCGTATTTGCACTGGAAACCAGCCATGTATGAGGATTCCAATACTTCTTTTTTTATTTTTATTTTCATTTTTATTTTACTTTATTTTTATTTTTTATATTAATTAGTGCATTGTAATCACACATCTTTGTTAGGTACAAGCCGGTAAAGACATACATGCACACATTTCTCATTTAACCCTTCCCCAATTCCCGCCCCATTCCCTCCTCCTCCCTCCTCAAGTTCAATTTAGTGATTGACTTTGGTATGTTCACCAAAGTACATCATGTTCATTAGGGTGTCCCCCCTCCCCCCATCACCTTCCATTAAGTCAAATTCTTTGCTCACCAAAGGTTTCTCCTTCTTCATCTGGAGTCCCTCTTATGTCCCATTTTCTGTCTAGCTTCCACATATTAGGCAGAGCATATGATTTTTTACTTTTTGTGACTGACTAATCTCACTTAACATAATGTTTTCCAGTTCCATCCATTTCCCTGTAAATAACATGATTTTAGGATTCCAATATTTCTACATCTTTGCCTACACTTTTTATTGTCTGTTTTTAAAAAATGTTGCCCTTCCTAGTAGGTAAGAAGTAGTATTTAACTATGATTTTTATTTGCATTTTTTCTAATGACTAATATTAAGCATTGTGTCATAAGTTTTGTGGCCATGTGTATCACTATAGAAGGACATCTACTGCATTACATTGCCCATTATCAAGTTGAATGATATGTCTTTCCATTATTGAATTTTAAGGGTTTTTCTGCATTTGACCTACAAGTGCTTTATCAGATATATGATAAGCAAATATTTTCTCTCAGTTTGTGAGCTGTATTTTCACATATCAATAAAATTGGAGGAAAAGTAAATTGCATTGTATTCTCTTTTATTATCCTCTACCTGTGCTCTCAAATTATAGGGATGGGGGAGGGAATCTGTGTACTGAAGAGAATGTCAGAAAATCTCCATTCCAATCCCAGCTCTTCTATCATTTTTTACCCTGTGCTACTAGGAATTGTACCCAGGGACATTCTACCTCTAAGCTATACCCTCAGCCCTGTTTTATTTTTCCCAAGTACTGGGATTACAAGCGTGGCTCTCTTCTGTCATTTAAATGGATGACATTACATGATTATTAACTTCTCTAAGCATCTATCATCTCATCTGCTCAATGGGTAGACTAAAGAAGATGATCTTCAAAATCCTACTCAGATATAAATTATGTGAGTTTGATATATGGCATAATGAAGCATGAATCCTGAAGTACACCTATTTCCTATACTAAGATCCTGATGTAAAGAAAAACTGCTTTAGAGTCATAGACCATGCAGATGAGTTCTGATTCCTGTCACACTTCTTTCGTATTTACATCTTCCCATCTTTTTATTTATTCACTAGTTATTGAAGACTTACTCTGTATGGTCAGCTCTACAGATGATAAAAAGTCAATCAGATTTCTCTAGACCCCCACCTTCAATAAAGGAGTCCACTATGAAAACATAGACATTTCAAAGCTTAACCATTATAAAGTTTATAAGACAAAAGTCTTTCTTGGTCTTGAATGCACCACCTATAACATATCATCTGAAGGAAGGAGACCAATTCTGCCCATAGTATAAACCTTTGAAAATAGAACTTTGGACATAATAATAACACATTAGAGAAGAGTTCTCCTGCCCTGTGAATTTCTTCTACCTGTATGGATTGATTTGGCTGCTTGCTTTCCTGAAAAATTTCCTACATCTCAACCATCTATTAATGTCACCCTGCTAAATTGACTTCCATGATGTATTATACCTGGATGGGAGGAGGGAGGAATAGTCATTCTTCAGATCATATACTTTATACCATAGGTATTACAGCTTTTGCCAGCTTGTACATTGGTTCAAGTCCATTAATAAAACAATGAACAAATAAAAAGGCCTCAGGCATAAACACAAGAGCAAAGATCTACATGATGGTTTGCAGTTATTTGTAATCTCAGATTTTCCAGCATGTTGTAAGTTTTTTACCTTAAGCAAGAAGAAGTTGATGATTTTGTAATAGAGTTTTCTTTGTAAATCTTTTCTTTTCTGCTTAAAAACTGCTGACTTTTCCCACAGGCCCTCATACAATTGGTTCTTAGCTCACATGTCTACATTTCAAAGTTCACTTTATTGATGCTTGGTTAATTGTAAGGGCAGTTGGTTACAAGCAGAAGGCACAAATTATTAATTTCATTTTAAAGTGTAAATAGAAGCCAGACATAGTGGCACATGTTTGTGATCCCAGTACTTGGGAGGCTGAGATAGGAGGATGGCAGGTTATTGGCCAGCTTCAGCAACTAAGTGAGGCCCTTTGCAACTTAATGAGAATTTTTTTTAAATAGGATTGGTGGTGGAACTAAGAGGTAGAATGTCCCTGGGTTCAATCCCCAGAAACAACAGGACAGACGGACGAATGGAAGGAAGGAAGGAAGGGTGGGGGGAGGGAGGGAGGGAGAAAAGAAGGAAGGGGCAGGTGTGATGGTACATGCCTGTAATCCTAGTACTTGAGAGGCTGAGACGGGAGAATTGTAGGTTCAAAGCCAGCCTCAGCAACTTAGCAAGGCTTTCAGCAACCTAGTGAGATCCTGTTTCCAAATTTAAAAAATAAACAAATTAGGGATGGCAGTGTAGTTTTGAGGTCAAATGCCCCTGGGTTCAATTCTCAGTACCGCAAATGATAACGACGATGACGACGATGATGATGATAATAATAGTAATGTAAATTGTACTTATTCCAATTGTTTAAAACATTTGCCTCATACCAATAGTCTCTTAGCTACTCAGAACCATAACCAAGGGCATACTAGCCTAATAGAAATAGATTCAAACCCTACCGCTACCACTTATAATAGTGAAGCTTTGTGTAAGTTAGTTCCCTCATCTTTAAAATATACTGATAATAGTGCCCACCTAACAGGGTTATGGTAGAGTTTTATGAGATATAGCTTGAGATGCTGTACAACCTGAATCTAATAAAAACTTCACAAATGCTTATAGAACACTTAAGAATAGAATTGTTGTATGTCGTGGTGTTATAATGTATGGCCAGATATTTGCATTGTTGCTCTACCGTTTATAACTGCCTTTTATTGATGTCAAAGGAATGGGATACCTTTGGTTCTAGAAGTGATTAAATTCAAAGACTGAAGGAATCCTTTAAGATATGATATGATCAGTTAACTATCTAGCCCTTCCCCTCATCAGCCACCAGAGCAGGGTATTGCTTTCTAACCTAACTTCCTCCAATTCTGTTCCTTGCCTCATTTTTTCCTTGTTCATATTCTAATAAAATGCAACCCCTGTCCATTTGTGTTAGACATTTTTCTAAGTTGGAGCAGAGGTAGACTGGGGGGGGGGGGAATAAAACAACACTTTTTCATAAGTCTCATGGATCAAAACACAATATTTACATGAAGATTTTTGTGATGGAAAAATGAAAAGTGATTAAAAATTAGACAAGCATTACTCTTTTTCATTTCCATAGAAATGTATGAGTTTTTCTGAGTCTAGTGCAGTACTCCACCATGATTTAGAATCTTTTTTTTTTTTCCTGAAGAAAATTTCTGATTCTGTTTGGAGAAAGATGCATTATTTCTTTATAAGACTAAGCATATATAACATTTTACAAATATGGTACATAACATATTAACTAATCTCAAAGTCATAAGAAAATACACCTGAGAGGTCAATTCAGTCTTCTAAATATGTATGTGATAATCCCCAAATTACTCCGACTAGATCTTCTTTCTTGAATACATCACAGTGTGTTCAAAAATAATAAGGTTATATAAACCCTAGACTTTGATTACCTGCTTCAAGAGGTTCAGCAATTACCAGTTTCTATGCTTCTATGGCTTGATGTTGACCTAAACTCTATCTAACCATTGCAGAGATAAAGTCAACATTTTTTGCAGTCAGATGCAGATAGTACTAGTATTGACACCTTTTTTCCATGCAGACCCTTTACCCTATCTGAAGCTATTTGTCATTTTTTAATTCCTTCTCATTCCCCTCACATAATAGGAGAGTACTAGAATTTGCAAAACACCAAGATATTTCTGGGATTTCATTTCTTAAATTTTAAAAATGTCTAGTCCTAATGAAAGACTTAAATTGAGATCTATTTTAAACTAACTGCTTCATATGCCAGGATTCTTTAACAGGATGGATATAGCCATCCATTTGATCTGTATGATTTTATGTGTGAAATGTTTCTCTCTTTCTCGTCAGCTGGGTAGAAGTGAGGGCCCTGGTTACATCATTGCAAAGTAAGTACTAATGCTGTCTGTTGCTTAGAGGGCCTTGTTAACACATTGACAGTTCTCCCAGCAAAGCTATTCTAATGAAATAATATAAAAAGGAATAAATAGAGATGCCCAGATGCTATATTAAAATGTCAACTCTGACCTTTGAATAGCAGAACATCCAATGACAGTCATGATTAATGGCATCCCAGCCATTGTGGGGAAAGAGGCACATTTATAAATTGCAACCTACAGGATGAAGAGAAGTTGTGTGGTCACTAGACAGGATGTGAAAAGCATTCAAATGCAGTGCTCCACCCTCTTGGCTATTATTTAGTTATGCTAGCTTTGAAAGCTGGTTAGAATGAGGTCAGGTCATTTATTCAAAACTCTACTCAGCCTCGGCTACTTAGTGAGGCCCTCTGCAATTTAGTGAGACCCTGTTTCAAAATAACAAATAAAAAATAGGGCTGGGGGTGTAGCTCAGAGGTAGAATGCTCCTAGGTTCAATCCCCAGTACCGAAAAAAAACAAAACAAAACAAAACAAAAAAAACTACCATAACATTTTTATTTATGTAATTTGTTAATTTAATATGTATTTTTAAGTGCATTAGTAGTCATATGGCATCTAGGAGGTTTCAGAAAAAGCTAGTCAAGGAACCAGATGTACAATTGTACAATGTCAGGTAGCTAGTTAGAGATGAACAGATAGGGCAGATAGAGACAGACCTGAAGCAGGAATGTCAGAAAGCTAACCCCCTATAGGACCTCACTTTGACACCCTCTCCAAGGAAGGGGCGGGGAGCAGGCTCACTAAGGTGCATGCAGAGTACTAAGGTGTGGTACAAAAAGAGGTAATGGCCTCCCCAGATACATATTCATCAGGAGGGAAAGATTTCCAGGCTGAGTAACACTTGCCAGTGGAAGATTCCAAACCATTTTCAACTCCAGAAAATGGCCCATTCCAGTCACTTTTTCCAAGAACACAGCTGCTTACCCTCTTTTATTTATCATGGTCTCCTTTACTTGTGCCATCAGTTCCCTAAACAAAACTCTTACACTCCCCTATTCATGCTTTTTGCATGAATTATTTCCACACAAACTAGTAAGAATAGAAGACAAATCATTACCCCCTTATTTGGAAATACAGAAAAAGAAAGATAATACTGATTCTCAAAAACTCTCAAAAGCAGAGCTCCCAGGAACCATTGAAATACAAAATAAGCAACTGGTGAGCAACCCAGCCCACACCCTTGGCAGCAAAGAGTAAAAAAGCCAGGGCAGAATGAGTCACAAGTGAAGAAAACCAGGGAAAAAGTGTCACTCTGCTCTGACTCCAGTCCAGCTGCTAGCTACCGCCCTCCTACAAATATTATCCCCCAGACCACAGGGCTGCTGCTTCTCACTCTCCTCACAGCCTACAGTCTCCCTTGAATGTCTTTGCATTGCTAAATAAATCTCTTTGCCTCTTACTGATGCATCCTTAAGTTCATCTCTGCACCATTTTTCAAGAAGTCTCCAGTTGGGATCTCCTTTGGGAGACTCCTTAGACCTCCTCAGGTGACAATAACTCAGTATGTATTTTCTGTCTCCATCTGAAAATGTCACCACATCTTCCCATCCATTTCCAAGCAGGTTCAAGGACAATGCAGATGACTGTGAACAGGTGGCATTATCATGGTCTTTGGCATTGGTGTTTGTGAGGTACAAAAATGAGGTTGAAATAATCCAAATGACCAATGACCGTTTTTTAAATATTGCAAGGCTAACAGCTTCCAGTGCCTGGTGAGAGGGCTCCAGATTCAATTTCATTACCAGCCTCCTCCTGAAAGCCATTTTAAATGATACTTTAAAAAATAAAGAACACAGTTCTTCATTTGAATTGGCCTCAATGAGCTTTAATTATGCAATGTTAGCAACTGAAAAGAGCTAATTAGAAAGTATATCCTTGTTTAGGTAAAATCCCATCAATGTGCTTTCATAAATGGTTTTCATTTGAAAAGAGATGGTTTTTAAAAAATCTAAATAAGAACTTTATTTTTGTGAATAGGAGTGAATAAAAATAGAGGTGTTAAATAGGGAAAATGTGAACATAAATGTTGTATTGTGGCTTTAAAAAATACAAATTAAAGCCTTGTAAGACTCAGTTTTGGCAATTGATTGACACTATTCTGAGCCCTTAAATAGCTGAAAGATGGTCTCCTGCCTGACTCTAAGAAGATGTTCAGAAGCTCTTCAATTTCCAGGTAGCAGGAAGGAAATAATACTAAAGAGTGAGCACATGGAGGAATCCAAATTCCCTCTTATTTAACTGTGCTTAAATTTGAATCCAGGAATATTTCAAAAGAAAAATTTTATTTCTGAACTATTGTTCTTAGAAGAGTTTGGTGACTTAATCTATCAATTGTCTCACATTTCCAACTTTAGAGATGTGTTAGGTTTTATTTTTACCCCCAAAAGACCTCAGGTATTTAAAGGGGTCAGAATGAGCCATTTGATATTCAGATCATGTTAGAAATAACTTTTCATAGCAGGTGTGGTGGCGCACGCTTGTAATCCCAGCATTCGGGAGGCTGAGACTGGAGGATCCGGGTTCTCGGCCAGCCTCAGCTACCTAGTGAGACACTCAGCAACTTAGTGATGATGAGATAGCTTAGAAGTGTAAATGTTAGGTAGAAAAGAGGTATCGGGAAAATTCATAGAAATATAGTTTTTAGCCTTTTTTAAAAATCCGGAGAGTGTTTTCCACCCCTTGAAAAGAAAATTTTGGTTCGGCCCAAGAGAAACTACAGCCCAGCCCACCTGGGAGGTACCGTCAAATCCCGCACACCTGGAAAGAGGAGGAGCAAGATCTCACCTGGAGCTCAACCTATGAAATACTTAAAAACTGAGAGAGAGGGGCTGGAATTAAGGACCCCGCCCTCTCATATACCCCCGTGGAACGCCACGTGGGCCCCTCTTGGACTCCTGCCCGGGATCGGAGAACATGCCATAAGAATCGGTGGTCGGGAATTTCTTTCGGCACTCCCCGTCTTTTCCTACACCCCAGTTTTCCTCTCCCTGACCTGTTCCTGAAGAATAAACCTGCCAGATGTTGTGATTGATATGTGTTAAAATTCTTTTTTTCACAATATCAAAAACCTGGATTTTATTTTTGGGGTACAGTCCGCACCCCATCACAGTGAGACTCGGTTTCAAAATAAAGAATAAAAAATAGGGCTGGGGGTATAGCTCAGAGGTAGAGTGCCCCTGAGTTCAACTCCCAGTACTGAAAAAAAAAAAAAAGAAAGAACTTTTCATAACATTAAGAAAAAGGCAAGTGTGGAAAATTGCTTGGCAATGCAATTTTACTTTTTTGCAAAAAAGGGTGCCCCCACATATACAAGAGAGAGCACACCTGAGGGAGAACCTGCTGGGTCTTATATCCCTAACGCAAAGCCCCTCCTGTGCTGAACTCCTATTGGTGGGAGTTACAGCTTCACATTCTTCCCGTTCAGCTACAGGGGAAGTTGGGGGAGGGTCAGCACCTACAATCTCTTGAAATGATGCTAATTTTGTGAGGAATCCAAGTATTACAAGGTGGCGAATTACAAGGTGGCAAATTACAAGATGGTGGTTAAAATCAAATTACTCCTTTGACAGAAAAGATACAATTATTTTCTCACAATCAGCTAACAAATTATAAACAGAAAATATAATGCTGGCTTACATTTAATAAAAATATGTCTGACTCTGTATTTTGGGCTTTAGCTAGATTTATTTAATTATTCAACTATGCTATGTGATAGTGATGTTCTAAATTTAATAACCAGAATCTGAGGGTGAAGGGAAAGATAAGGGAAGTTGATCAGCTAACATTTGAAGCTAACTAACAAAATCCTGTTCTATATTACTGAATGTATGTTGGAATCTTGTACTAAGTCCCAAGCAGCCAATTACCATACCCCATTGCCTTCTGTTTAAGAATGAACTTCTCAGATTATCAAACCCAACTAATTCAGAAGCAGCAACTCCTTCTCCTCCTGGACTCCCATCCTATCTCAAAACATTCTCTAATTTGCATTATCTCACCCCAACTTCTCTATAGCCAATTCAAGTTCAATGTAACAATTTACACTTTCCTTCCCCAAATTTTTGCATCATGTATGGAGAAGGAGAGGGAATGGAGAGGCAGCCAGTAAATAAAATAAAATGAACAATAACAAAAAATAAATAAAATAAAAAAGACCAAAAAAATGTTCTTTGTTCTTAGGACCACTATATATATTTTTGAACTGCTGTCTAGCCTTGCTGCTGGTAGTTTTAGAAACAGAACCTAGTCCCTTTCTGGCTAGCATATGTAATGGCTTGGTCAATTATTTTATTTCAAATAATCCTCAGATTCAAGAGTTGTGGCTTAACATATGAATATACATTAATTGTATTTTTAACATCTTTTGCTAGTCCCAAGACTTCCAAATCACTATAACCTCTCTTCAAATTAACTATACCAAAAGCATTAAAACATTTCCCATAGGAATAATCTTAGGCAAATCCTAGTGATGAAGTAGAATAGAAGGAATAAAAATTTAGGCAGAAAGGAAACATTGGGAAGGAAAATGAAAATATAGTTTTAAAATCTGAAGAGTTCATAATCTCTAACTCTACCCTATAGGGTGTGTCTGGTCTGAGGCAGGAGCCTCAGTGAGCCCACACCCTTAATCTCAATGGCCCCTCTCCCCACCTGAGATTTCTGAGATCCACAGGGAGGACAAAGGTCAGACTTCAGCCAGCCACCACTTATCATTGCTAAGAAACCTGAGGAAGAGAAGGTCCAGACCTCCGCTGTGCCCACCCCCTCTTGGGAGTTCTATAAAAGAACTGCAAAGGCTGCAAAGACCCTTTTGGCCTAGACGATCTCCCCTCACCTACCTTCTCCCTGAAGTTCCTCACTTTCCTAAATAAAATTCCTGCCTTTGTCCCTGAATGGTGTGTGTTGAAATTCTTTTCACCAGAGGCCAAGGACCCACAAGAGGTATTGTGCCGACCCACGACACTAGGAATATTAGACCTTATACTTTCCTCCCTCAATCATACACATAAATCATCAGTTTATCTCATGTGTTAGTTAGCTTTTCATTGCTATGACCAAAGTACCTGACAAGAAGGACTTAGTAGAGGAAAGGTTTCAGTTTATGCTCAGCTGGCTCCAAGGCAGATACATCATGACAGCATGGCATGAGGAAATCTGCTCACCTCATGGGTGCAGGAAAGCAGAGAGAGAGACAGAGAGATGGAGGAAGGGAGAGACCAGGAACGAGACAGTCCTCAAGGCTATGACCTACTTCCTCCAGCCATGACCCACCTTCCTATAGTTACCACGAAGTAAATCCATTCAAATTATTATCCATTACATGGGTGAATCATGATGAGATTGGAGCCCTCATGGCTCAATTATTTCACCCTTGAACATTGCTGCATTGCCTCACACATGAGCTTTTGGAGAAGGAGCATTCCATATCTAACCTATAACATGTATGAGGCCTCTCAATCGGCAAGGTGGGACACATCAGATCAGAAGTTTCTTTTGGTCCTAAGAGGGTAAGGTGAGCATCACAGGGATTTTTTTTTTCTGAGTACTAAAGGGAAATTGGCTAGTACAGTGTGCTATAATCTGCTGTGAGTCTCAGCCCTATACAAATATCTAGCCCTCTTTGCATGGTATTTCATGCATCCTGTATTATAAAACCTACTCTTTGAGATGGCTTCTATGCTGCTTATTAATTGGCTGTTCTTATTGAGAACACCCTACTTTTTATTTTTAATTAAATTTTTCTACTGGGATAATAGTAGGTTCATATACAAATTATAATACATAATACAGAAATATTTGTGTGCTTTTTACCTAGTGTTAGCGGTAGAATTGTACCCCACACCCCATCTAAGAGATATGTCAAAATCCTAACCAATACCTGTGAACATGATCTTTTTTTTGGAAATAGAGTTTTTGCAGATGTAATCAATTTAAGATGAGATGATTAGGATAGATCCTAATCCTATAATGGTTGTGCCCTTATAGAAACAGAAGAGACAGACATACAGGAAAGACAATCCTGGAATAAGAAAGCTTTTGGTCCTAGGAGCCTGTGCTTAGGGATGCCAGCCTACCTACTCTTCCATTACCCAGAAACTTTTGGTGGATAAAAGGAATTCAATATTATGTGTTAACTCAGTGGCCACATTTTGTCTCAGTTGCAGCACTGGCTACAATTTAAGTCACACTGGTCTAAAGTAAGAAGGATGTTTTGAGTGGGCTAAAGAACTTACCAAGCTGAAGGGCTCGGCCTTGCATGCAGCTTTCATTCAACAAGGTGCAAAGGCATGGCAATTCCAGAAGAGTTTCAGACATATGCTGCTATGTTCTGGGTATCTGATTCAAAAGTAGTATTATAGTGCTTAAATCCACATGGCTCTGAGAACCTGGCCTATTCACATCATTATGTCAACTATGGCTGGTGATGAAGAGCCAGAATTACTCCCATAGTAGAGACTGATCGCCAGGGCAAGTCAGAATGTCAGAGACCAAGGGATATACCTTATTCCCAATTGTAAACCAGGTAAAGGACAAGGAAACATGAAGCACAGTACAAGAAACAAAGACTGAATCAATGCAAAAATAAGCTGGGTTTGAGAAGGTAGTGACCTGATGGATCCTCAGGAGTCCAGACTACAGAATACACACAATTAATGCCAGACCTAAGGCAGGCGGGTCACCTCATGACCTGGAGATCTGAGAACACTGGTGAACTCCACAACCTAGTCAGGACTGATGGAGAAGCTAGGTAAGACACAGCCTGATGTAGAAATCCTCAATCATTCCAGCTGCTTCTCTCTGAATGTTGTCAGATGGTACTTCTGGTTCTCCATTATGAGAGCTTACTGAATATCAGGTATGTGTATTCCATGATGTACTGCTCATAAGTCCTAAGCAGTGAGTACTATTATTCTACCTTGAAATGAAACAATGGAGACAAAAGAAAGTTATGAAATATAAAGTCAGATAGATGGGAGGTTGCAGATTGCATTTCCAAGAACTACAGCCTAACAAAACATGCTTAACCACTAGGCTATCTAACTCATTCCCTTCTGTTTTCTAGGCCACCGGAGCAAAAATCAGCCCCCTGGCCCTTACAGCAACACTACTGAAATTACCCACTATATCATATAAGAACATGCCTTTGTCTCTAGGCTTTATAATAGTAGGTACTATATTTTCCTTTCAGAATTGGAGCATGTTACAGATGCCCTTTGAAGATGTAGTGGTTCCTAAGGTGCTGAAAATCAGTCTGGACCTCAGAAAAAAAATCAAAGAATCTGTCAAATTAACCCAGAAATGACATGATTATTATCTTATCTTCATTTCATGACAGCAGAAGGGTCTACGGGAAGGGGTTATGTGTGCAGTACTGAGAAACATCCACCATTCTTTTTAACATTCTCTTCTGAAATTATTAGATTCATAAGCAATTAAAAGTAGTATACAGAGTGACCTCCTGTATTCATTAGCAAGTTGCCCCAGTGGTTCGACCATTTTTAAAGTTTCTATTTGCAAATAAAAATGTTATTAAATAATGTATATTGTTCCCATTTGAACACAGCAGCCATCAGTCAGTTAAAATCACCACAATGGTTTTTATGCTATTTTTATGCTACGTCAAAGAGCTGTGATTACATTTCCTCTAATGCATTAGTTTCAGATACAGATACTTTTATTGAATCTTATTATGGGTTGTTTTTCAATTTTTTTCAAACAAATGAGGATATGATAAATTATTTAGTAACAGCTAGCTAATAAATCCAATACACTCTTCACTGAAAGCAAATTTATTCAAGTATATGCATCTTTGACAAATAACTCCTGTTTGGATAATTTATCAACTCTGTGTGGAATGGCATCCAGCTACTATTCCTGTTTTGCATTTGGATCTTCCATGCACAGTTGTGAGAAGGTTGGCAAAAAGTATAATTCTCTTTCAAAATGTACAATTTTGCTTCAAATTTTAAAAGAAGAGGAAAAGTTTAAGTTAGATGCACGTTAAATACATGTCTAAGATGACTATATGCTAGAGGAAAGTAGCTCAAGCAATAGAAAAATTATTTTATAAAAGAAAAGCACAGCTAAGCTTAACAAATAATGAACCTCAAAATTACTTAATATGTTAGTTATTAGTTCCAGGGTTGTTATCCCAAAAGAAAGCAATTTCTTAGGCTACCCACAAACCCATTAAATCACAATATATAGTTCTGGGTCCTGAACAGTGATTTTTTTTTTTTTTTTAATAACCACAGGTGATTCTAATGTGCAGCCAGATTTGAGAAACATTGGTAATTCATTACTTTCCTTGATTGAGAATCTCAATTTATTCATTCACTCTGCAGTATTAATAAGTAACTATGGCAATATCAATTCACGACAATTGATTTATATATACATATAACTAATACTGCATTATAATTCATTCTCCTATGAGTTCTATTCCCAGCACTCTACTTAAGCCAGTGATTTAACATCTATTGCTTCAGTTTCCTTATTTGTAAAAATAAATGGTTAGTCTAAATTATTTCTAAAACCATTCTAGCTCTAAACTCCTAAAATTAGCAGCAAAATTTCCGGGATAGAGGGTAGAAACTGGTTGCATTCACCTGGGGGAGTTTTGATCAGTGCCATACCCAAGAGATACCCCATCAATACATGCTAATCATGTCAGAAACCTTTCCTTTATTTTCTTCATTCTTTCATAATATCTTATATAAGACTACCATGACTGGATAGAGGGAAAGCATTTATAGGTTCCTGAGCAGTTTCTAGATATGACAGGCTATCAGGATCTGCTGTAGCATAAGAAATAGTCCCAGCCGGGCATGGTGGCGCACGCTTGTAATCCCAGCATTCATTTGGGAGACTGAGACCGGAGGATCCAGGTTCGCGGCCAGCCTCAGCTACCTAGTGAGGCACTCCGCAACTTAGTGAGACTCGGTTTCAAAATAAAAAGAATAAAAAATAGGGCTGGGGGTATAGCTCGGAGGTAGAATGCCCCTGAGTCCAATCCCCAGTACTGCAAAAAAAAAAAAAACAAAAAACAGTCCCAAACCAAATGGCCTAAGGCAAAACCTGTTTTATAGTTTCTCATGAATCTGGGCAGCATTTAGGTGGGTGGTTCTTCTACTGTTCACAGCACTGACTGAGCTCATTCAGTGGATTAGTGTGGGTAGCCTAAAGAATCCAAATCATTTCTCTAAAATGCCTTGTTGTCTTGGCTTCTTGGAAAGCTAGGCTCGCTTGGGAAATTCTCCCTCTTTTGGTAACCTTGAGATCTAATTCTGCCTGAAAGACCTCTCTAGCTGGTCTTTCTCTAACAGGCCATCAGAATTCTTACATAGTAGCTCAAGGTTCCAATACAGAATGATATAAGACACAAAAAAAGAGGGAAGTTTCAGTTTCTTATGACTTGGGCCCAGAAATTGGCATAATGTGAATTCCACAATAGTCTAACAAAGGACTCACAGACAGACTTCACCCAGACTTAAGGAGATAGAAAACCTCTCAATGGAATAAACTAAAAGAATTTTCACCAACCTGTAATCAATGACACAGTATATCAATGCCTCTTCACAACATAGGGGAATCTCAGTATCAATTTGTCATTAGGTTCAGGATGCCCCTGAGGAGAACTGTAAGCTTGGGCAAACTAGTTCCCTTTAGCAGAGGCCAATTCTGGAGCAGGAGATACATACATGTCCCCATCACTGCCTTCACTGTTACAGGTTTAAATTCTAACTCTGTTATGCTCTGGCATAAACAGAATCGTAAAGGCAAGTCATTCTCTGAAAAAGTAGCCTTTCAGAGACCTAGATTTCTGATTTGTAAAATCAGGTTGATGATAATGCTGTATATCTCATAGGATAATTTGTGAGAAATAAAGAAGAGAACTTGTGAGGCAAAAATTGTACCGTATCTGGTACATAGGTGATAGCTATAATGTGGTTATCAGACATACGAAATTGTTAGGTATTTTGGAATTATATGAAGCAAAGATGCTTCATGTAAAGAATTTGTAGCAATAAATAAATAAATAAATAACCCAACAAATGTGAGTGTTCTGGAGTTGGAAGAAGGAAAATTTTACTTTGTCATTTGGGTGCTCAGAGAAAGTTCCAGGACGCAGAATCCTAAAGGATGCTTAGGGTATGACTGAAAGATATAGAAGGGAACACACCTGTGGTCACTCTTAGATGGAGAAATGTGCCAATTTCCTCAATAGTATAGAGAAATGCATAATTCTGTTTCCAAATTTGTTTTTTTTTCAGATTTTATCAATAGAAAAACAAAACTTTTTGTGTGCCACATTCAGCCACCCGCGTGACACACAATCTATACACCCTAACCTCATCCATACACCTGGAATACTCATTTACATTCTTTAAAGAGACTATTCAGACATCACATCCTTTATAGTAACTCCTCTAATTCACTCAGGCAGAATTAGATCCCTGCTCCCTCTATAATCGCGTAGCACTTTTTATGAATTTTAATTATCATATTATATTGTTATTGTTAGTATTTATGTATCTCTCTCTACTCACTGTTACTCTGTGAGTGCTTGAGGTCCCAGTTCACTGCTTACTGGCTGTGTGGCCTGGGATGAGCCAGTCTGAGAGTATAAATTTATTTTTCAATCAATATATCATTGTCCACCTTGGAGGGAGTTTGCAAAGGGTAAAGAAGAAAGGAAGGAAATGAACTACACATAGACCCTATGCATAGTAGGCACTCAAAATTGTAAACTAAATATTTCAAGAGCATTCAATCCTCTTCTTAAGTAGTATTCTCTGGAAATAACTTGCAATGGAGCTTTTCTTAAAGGAGGTTTATTCAGGAATCAACACATATAAGTGAAAGAAACAAGACGGGAAGATGAAGAAGTTGAACTGTGACATAGATTCAAAAATGGCCTCTGCTAACCCCATAGTTCTCTGGACTTTGAGAGTTCATTAGCGTTGTCCACATGGGGGAACTCAGTTTGCTCCCCTAATACCAACTTGTTAATAGGTACAGGCTGTCCCTGGGGAGAACTGTAAGTCTGGGCAAGCTATTTCTCTTTAGCAGAGGCAATTCTGGAGCAAGAGACAGATGTGTGTCCCCACAGCTAATGCTCCCAGCAAGCTGGGAATGAGAGGCTCTCTGCTGAAGAAAGAATCTAGGAGGGGACACTATGATTCACTATAGAACTCAAAACCTCATAGACAGATCTGTGGCTTCAGGCCATGGGGAAAACCCACATTAATTCCTAAGTCCAACGAAACAAGAGAAATGTCTGCCATTGCACTTCTAAACAAAACCTCAGCACTGGCTTCTGTTCTAAATATAATCTTAAGCACAGCACAGTGCAGAATGTCAGCTGTATCACCCTTCATGCACACAAAAGTAAAAACTCCAGGGATGCAAGAAGTGAGTCAGGCTTGTCAACAACAGGTACACAGAACCTATTACAAAGCCAGTGAATAGGTATTCAATAATTATTGAATGAATGAACAAATGCATGGATAAAGTGTGGATAATGAATTAGATTGACCCTCAAGACAGACACAGAAGAAGTCTATAAGAAGGAAATATGGACACGGACTTTCTTCACCAAAATATCAGATAGGTCCTAAGAAGTTACTCAAGTTATTTTTTTTCACATATGAAAAAAAAACCAAAAGACAACAAATAATAAAGAATCCCAGGGGGCGGAGGAATGTAATTCCAAAACTTAATCTTTTTATATATTATGATGAGTGTAGCATCAAAGACACTTTTCGTAATAGTCTTTGAAGCTCTCCAGGGGTGGAGAAAAGAAAGTCAGAAATCCATTTCCCTGGACTACAGCCACCAATTTTATATCAATCAGCAAGAGATGCAGAAATGGTTCCAAATGATATGCTATTAAAAATGTCAGCCTAATATTGCAAAGGCACAAGAGGCAGCTCCTCATACAAGTCATTTTGTGGGTATGACCGGCTAACACTTCACACATTAGACCAACGGTTGAGGCGACACCTTCCTACAGCTTGAGAGGAAATAAATATATATGGCTGAAAATTACATGTAGCCTTCCCGGTAAAATGTCGTTTCTCAAATTTCAACTTTTAGCGTGATTTACATCACACCAAACACATTTATGAGAGCCAGCCAGCATTTTCATGCCTTTGATTTTAGATAATTATTTCTAGGCTGAAAGAGTTTTACTGTCTTTCTATTACTTTTGCCCACAAGCATACCAAGTTTTCTTCCCCATTCTCTCTCTGTATAAAAGATGAAAATGGAAATTCCTAAAAAAAAAAAAGGTATTTGCAGAGGCAAATGGCTGCCCAAAAGCCAATTAGGAAAAAGAGTGCTCTGCTATTGTAGCCTGGGGAACATTCTGGAATCTGACAGAGCCTGGCTGGTTCTGGGGCTGGGATGGGCAGTGTAACATGAATGCTTAAGTTCTAAATCACCTTCCCAAGTGTGACTGGGAACTCTCACCAAAACCACTCACTGTGTATCCCTACCTGGTTTCCCCACTTCCCCTCTTGGATGCCTTTAACCCCTACCCACCCCCTACTCTACAATATCAGAATGAGGTCAGTAAGCATAAATTAGATGTGGTACTCCCCTGCTTAAACTTAAGCCTAAATATTAAGAACATTGATCTCTGAGAGCCTGAAGATCCCTATCTTTTTTATTTGTTCTTCTTCCTTATACATTTAGTTCAACAAATATGCAATGGTTTCCTGACTCTGAAAATGGAACCAAATCTGTGTCTTGTCCTTAGTGATACTCATGATCTGGCTCTAACACATTAACTAGGACAACTTTAGGATAATTTCTCAGAAACAAGTAAAGTTGGTGTTCATCTACAGGGTCACAGTCTAAGAGATTTGTCCTAGAAGGTGACTGGCAGGCTTCCAACCACCACGTCTCCCATCTGCCATGAACCAGTCCTCTCTGTGCTTGTATGCTCTAAAGCCATAGCTGAAATAAGGTTCTCATTTATTTATTTGTTTTGTTTTTGTTTTTGTTTTGTTTTGTTTTGTTTATTTGTTTTGCTGAACTTTTCTTTGTCATTGGACTATGGAACTTAAGTGGGACTCAAAACTGAGACTTTGGGAAAAGTATAACATTTAGTTTGATTATCCTTGTATTTGATACTTTCATAGTTTTTAATTTAGTGTCAAAAAAACTGACCCATATGCCAAGAGTCTTAATCAGCTATGCAGTTAGAGGCATATATTAGGAAAGAGAAGGGAGCTGTTCTAAGAGCTTCATGCACCCAAGCAGTAAACATGGTAGGAAAGAAAATGCTCATCTGCTACCAGTCCTATAATCTCTGTTGCTTAGTTTCTTCATTTGTAAGTGTCTGTTTCTACTACTGAAGCTTCAATATGTTTCTTACCTGGTGAGTAGGTGAACCAGCCACCATTTCACTCTCCATTTAATTCCTGTGGTTTATAAGCAAAAGCCTGATAAAACAGGAGGATTATGGGTTCGGGGCCATTCTCAGCAACTTAGTGAGGCCCTTTGCAACTTAGTGAGATATTGTTTCACAATTTTAAAAAAGAATAAAAGAGGGCCAGGGGTGTAGTTTAAAGGTAGAATGCCTAGATTCAATCCCAGTACTAAAATAATAATAATAATAATAATAATAATAATAATAATAATAATAATATAATATTAATAATG
The DNA here is from genome assembly GCA_004027655.1 of Graphiurus murinus. NCBI lineage: Eukaryota > Metazoa > Chordata > Mammalia > Rodentia > Gliridae > Graphiurus > Graphiurus murinus. The sequence goes on from PVLC010003095.1 coordinate 96,658, forward strand.
ATAATGAGAAGAAGGAAGAAGGAGAAGGTGAAGAAGAAGAAGAAGGAGGAGGAGGAGGAGGAGGAGGAGGAGGAGGAGGAGGAGGAGGAGTGGAAAGAAAAGAAAATCTCCATTGCTACTATGCTTACATCTGTAACATAGAAATAAGAGAATCTAAGATAGCCTGTGAGCTCCAGAGGAGGTTCAGGAAAGAGAAGACTCAAAAGGAGCACGAGGCAATGAAACTGGAGGATCTGGATCTGCTATTGGAATCTTCTTCACAGAAAAAAGGGGAAATCAGCTAAGAGGAAGCCAAAGACCAAGGACACTGAGTTCTGGAATCCTCCCAGACCTCTGAGAAAGCCTTCTTTCTTCCTATGTATTTACTCAAGTAACATTCAAGGAGATGGTAAAGGTTAATGATTTACCAGCTACCATACACAAGATGTGGCATTATTTATGGTTATTTAATGACATATAATATCTGTTATCCATTAATAATTAATGTCTGAGAACTTGAACTCTTCTTACACCTGTGAGAACAAATCATTTATCAATCAGCCAACATTTTCAACACTGGCAACATAGGAAGAAAAACCCAACCATTTTCATTAGATTTATTGGATGACACCATAATTGCCAGCTGTCACAGTGACATGCAGTCTATAAGACTGTGCAGGTATTGGATTTATAGTTGGGTTATTGTACCTGACTACTAAATAAGATGGTAATTTCAATGCTTTGGGAAACACATGTTGGAGGAACCTATCACAAATAGCTCAGAAATTAATTTTTGGGGAAAGAAATAACATCTCAGAGATACATGTCCAGTGCCACCAAATAGGCAACCTAAAGGACTGAACAAATAAAGTGGGAAGAAGTTCTCAGATTTTTTCCAACAAAAATTGAGAAATTGATGGCATTATCATTAAGGAAAAGAAATCTCAAACTCATTACCCTTGTGGTTAGGCTAGTGGTTACTGTGGTCTATATTTGATATCTTTCATCTTGAGGGATCAGTTAAAGCCACTCAATAAAATCTCAGAAGCAGAAGGGCAATAGGATTCACGAGCCTCCTCTCTATCTGTAGAATGTAATTCCTTATTGGATTCAGAAGGGTGTGTTCCAGAAAAGAACTCTGGGCAAGTTCGGAAGTTCTTTGAGGGAAAGCACCAAACAAATTATCTTGGTTCTTTGGTTCTTTTTACCACAGCAAGAGAAGTTTTCATTTGGCGGGGGGGGGACAGATAAAATTGTATGTATTTATCATTTACAACATCATATCTTGAAGTATACATATATTATGGAATGACTAAATCTAACCACTTAACATATACGTTTTGCCACATATATATTTTATTTTTGAGGTGAAAGAACTTTTGTGGCACTAGGGATTGAACTCAGAGGCATTCTATCTCTGAACTACATGTACCTCAGCCCTTTTTATTAATTTATTTACTTATTCATTCATTCATTCATTCTTTTTTTGTTGTTGTTGTTTATTCTGAAACAGGGTCTTGCTAGGTTGCTAAGAGTCTGGTTAAGTTGGTAAGTTGGTGAAGCTGTCCTAAAACCTACAATCCTCTTGCCTCAGCCTCTCAAGTACTAGAATTACATATATGCACTACCACACCTGACTGAGAATACATTTTTAGGATAGAATGATGGTGACCATGCGCTAGGATGGTTGGGGGAGACAGATTGGGGCGATGTTAATCAAAGGATACAAAATTTCAGTGAATTAGGAGGTATAAGTTCAAAATACTACTTATAGAACACAATGACTATAATTGGAACTCAGCTTTTGAGTGCAGTAGCATTTTTGTCTTCCTTAATATTTATAAGTTTGAAGACTTAGACAAACTATTTAATCTATCTGCTTATTTTTCATGCTTATCAAATTAATAATACTATCTCTTCATAGAGTAGTTTTGAAGATTACATGAGTAAATAAAATATAACAGTGGAGGCAGAGCCTAGCTAAAAGAGCAATCTGAATAATAAATATCAAATTAACCTCATTATTGGCATCATTGTGACTATCACCATCGTCACTGTGATGGTCACTCTTCACCCACCACAGGTTTGGAGCTACTGTGAGTTGATTTTGTGGTGAAGGAACCCCAATGACTCAGAAGAGGAGCACTGACTCTGTTTTCTAAATATCCTATGTTGTATGCTTTATGTTCTCTGTAAATAAAACTGTCTCTACTACCTTGATGACATGATTGGACTAGAGCCTGGTCATGAGCTGAAAGCAACCATATAGTGGCCAAGTATGAAGATGGAAAACTACCTCTGAGGTGTTGGGGGCCTAGCCCAGCCGGAAAGACCCCGCCTCTAGATGGCGCCTGGCAGAGTGCCAGAAGTGGCTACAGGTGGTATCATTCTAGGGCTGCACCACGCTAGAGCGCATGCACCAGCACGCCGGGCTCGTGGCCGGCCCAGGTGAGAGCTGTATGAGACGCCTCGTGGCTTAGGCCCTGTGTGGCTTTAAGAGCCTCCACCTCTCGCATGTAGGGGAGAGGCTGGCTGGGTTGTTGCTGGAGTGAGTTGCTGGAGAAGTTCTGGGAGGAAAGGTTGTTGGTTGCTATTGGAAGGTGGATTGCTGGAGAGAGGGGTTATTGGGAGTCTGTTGGAAAGGCACTATTTGGAGAGACGGCTTCTGTGCTGTGTTTGTTACTGCTTGTGTAGTGCCCTCGATCCCAGAGAGAGAGGTATAATAAAGAGAGGTTTGAATCAGCAACATTCAGGCAGCATCTTTATTGGGGCCTCATGGTTGAGGGTTCAGCCTGGGGTTCCTGATACTGAGGCATGAAATTCTTCCTGGTAAGAGTATCCCAAACCAGATGGAAACAAGTACTCTCAAACAAAATCTTTTTTTTTTTTTTTTAGAGAACATGATCACGGAAAAATTGGCAATGAACAGGGTGGCCACTAAGCTTGAATACAAGCTAAATGTTCAACCTGAGGACCTGGAAGTTCATCTTTGTGCTGAAAGCCAATGCTTTTGATAAAATTATATCCCTTTTTTCCCTGTAACATATATTTTGAATACTCTCCCCATCAGTGAGAGACACTTAGGTGTGTCTCTCCTATTAAAGCCAGTATACACTTATGTATATATATTTTTATATTAATGCATATTATTTATACAGTACGGTGGGTTTCATTGTGGCATATTTGTATATGCAGAAAAATGTAATTTGAATACACACAGATACCTGATTTCCTGTGTAAACACACACCTTTGGCATTTCTTGGCATGTGTATTTCAATGACTAGTCTTGATGTTTGTCTTTTCCCTGCTCTTTCTGTTTTGCCAGCATACTGTTCTATTTCTCCATTTCTAGACTGATTCCCAATGAATAATATTATTATCACCTGTTTGGAAACTTTAGCTGTTCTCATCTTTGTGATTTATTTGGGAATGTCAATCACATGACCTCTACTTCTTTGGCCTTGGAGGTGAGCACTGGTCTCTGCCTGACCAATTAATGCACCCCATTCCCTCTTGTGGTTTGTGGTTGGGCACTATGTTAGTTTGTTGGGTTTGTCACAGCAAATACCACGCACTGGGTAGAACAGAACACTAGGCAGCAATAATAGAAATGTGTTTCCTCATGATTCTGGAGGTTGGATGTCCAAATCAAGATGCTGGCAACTTTACCCCCTCCTCAGCTTGCAGGTGAGGGTTCTCCCACTGTGTCTTTCCTCTACATGCATATGTTCATGCTTCCCTGGTATCTCTGTGCATCCATATTTCTTTTCCTTCTTTTAAGGACAACAGTAAGATTGGTTTAGAGCCTGTGATAGTTAATACAGATTGTGTCACTCTCACTTCATTCTACCTCTAAGCTATACCCCCAGCCCTATTTTTTATTCTTTATTTTGAAACAGGGTCTCACTAAGTTGTAGAGGGCCTCACTAAAGAGCTGAGGCTGGCCACGAACCTGCGATCCTACTATCTCAGCTTCCCAAGTACTGGGATTACCAGCAGGCGCCACCATGCCTGGCTTGTGATAGTTACTTTTACATGTCAACTTGGCTGGGTCACAAAGCCCAGATGTTTGGTCAGACATTCTGGATGTTTGTGTGAGAATACTTTGGGATATTTATGTTTAAAATCACTGTATATTGAATAAAGCAGATTTCCTTCCATCATATGTGTGGGCCTCATCCAGTCAGTTGAAAGCAGGCTAAAACTAGAGGTAGACCCCAACCCCCAGCAGGAGGGAGCTCTGCCAGCAGTCTGTCTCCCAACCTGACCTGCAACATCTGCTCTTGTCAGTTCAGTAGCCTCTGCCTTCAAACTCAAACTGCCGCTCTTTCCTGAACTTCCAACAGCCTGTGAGCTCCTCCATCAGATTTTGTACTTGCCAAGCCTCCAAAATGACATGGTCGACTCCTTTAACAGTGAGCAATGGAGTGAAAGAGAAACCAGACCCTGAAAACATCCTTCAAGCCCTCCAAACCAACTCTGCTTGAGCCTGCTGCCAAACAGTGTGTCTGATTCATTGGTCTGGGGAAAAATCCTAAAACTTAAGTTTTTAAATCACTCAGATAATTGCAAAAATGCTTAAACAGAGTATACTTTGCAAAACCATGATACAGATTGTGTCACTCTCACTTCATTCCTGACTCAAATTCCCCACTAGACTGGCTCTTCTGCCAGCCAGAGGCTATGCACCCCCATCAGGAATATCTAGCCTAGTGGATCCAGGACTGTGACCTTGAGAACTGCATGTTCTCCCACACCAATGTATGTCCTGCCTTTTGTTCTTGAATCTGTCCTGGAGAGTTGCTATGTTATATCTAAGTATATCCACTCAAGATGAGTTCTGAAAAAGGTGAGTCATTCTATAACTTACACATACACACACACACACACACACACACATTCAAGTCATTCTTCAACAGTTCCTTTTGAAAATGAATTCATTCTGACACTACATTTAGGTAAGTTGATATTAATTTTGGATTCCTTCCTTAACATTTCTGGTATCAAAGCATGTTTTCATGTTCAGAAATGTTCTCTTTGAGTCTTAGTCTGAAGAGCACACTATATTCATGTTTTTGCCTTTTGCCTTACACACGTGTGCATGCATAGGCATGCACATGCACACACACATACTTATACATATATGTGTGTGTGTGCATATATATATATATATATATATGTACTAAAGGTTGAACTCAGGGACATTCTACCTCTGAACTACATTCAAGCCCTTTTTGGAAACAGGGTCTGGACATCCTACCTCTGAGCTACACCCAAGTTTCATTTTTTAAAATTTTGAAACATGGGTCTTAATGAGTTGCTGAAGTTCTCATTAAGTTGCTGAGGTTGGCCTCAAACCTGTCATCCTCCTGCTTCAGCCTCCCAAGTACTGGGATCAGAGGCATGCACTACCATGCACAGCAGCCTTATATATTTTATAGTTCTTGGTTAAGAGTAATGCAGCCTAACATGGCAGTGTTTGTTTCAGAAAATAAGCAGAGTATGATGACATTAAGAAGAAAAGAGTAAATAAAGTTAAGGGAAAGTAGCTACAAAAAGTGTGTGGGAATGGCAGGTAGTCTTGACAAGGAGATACAGGTAGAATGTTCTCTAAATCTGACGAGTTCTCAGACATGAGCATAATGGAAGAAATAGGAAAGAGTGAGAAGTAGACCTACTTGGGAGTAACATCTATCACCACAGGATATGAGGGATTTCTGACACAGAAAAACCTAGATTCAAATTTCTGAGCTTAACTATGGAAGCAGCCAAAATGTCCATCAACAGATGAATGGATTACAATACTATGGGATATATACACAATGGAATTTTACTCAGCCATAAAGAAGAACAAAATCATGTTCTTTGCAGGGAAATGGATGCAACTGGAAAACATTATGTTAAGTGAGATTAGCCAGTCACAAAGAGTAAAGAAACATATGTTCTCCCTAATATGCGGATGTTAGGGAGTAGATGGGACGTAAGAGGGTCCCCAGATGAAAAAGTAGAGACCCTCGATAAACAAAGAAGTAGACTTAAC